>PNEQ01002924.1:6544-30750 GCA_003012365.1 Medauroidea extradentata | reverse complement strand
GGCTGGCTTCTTGCAAATGGAGCCCCCCGCCTCCCCGGAGCTGGCTTCTTGCTAAAGGGAGCCCTCCACTCTACCGAGGCGACTTCTTGCTAAAGGGAGACCCTCAACCATCCTCGAGGCGATTTCTTGCAAAGGGAAACCCTCACCCCCTACCGAGGCGACTTCTTGCTAAAGGGAGACCCTCAACCATCCTCGAGGCGATTTCTTGCAAAGGGAAACCCTCCACCCCCTACCGAGGTGACGTCTTGCTAAAGGGAGTCCCTCACCTCTCTTACCTTTACACTATTAGGGCCGTGCCGAGAGAAAGGACGACAGGGACGCTGTCACACATATCTCCCGCGTCGCGGTATAAAAGGGAACACACCCTATAGTACGCTCTAGCCACCACGCGGTGCGCTACTCCCGGAAGTATTGTGTATCTATGAGTTTGAAGACATACCACGTGTATCGGGGCGCGTATTTATAAAGTATCCGTATATATATCGCACAGCATCCGAGTATATGGATCAGTATATTTGAGATTAAGAAGCGTAACGTAATTCAGTGTATTATTGTGCCATAAAACTTGTGTATAGTGAGTGTAATTCGTGTGCAATCTGGGATACAATACATCAGTGTAATCCGAATATTTTGTCATTTTTATTTGTATCTTATCTCTAAATGAGTAACACCCAGGAAATCCTAGAGATACATATTAGTGCGAGTGAAATCAGTACTCTACACGAGCCTAGAGAAAGGGCCGCCCTTTAGAGGCGATAACAAGTTCAGACACCCATATCAAACCCACATTTGATACCTTCCCCTCAGAAGATCCCCGGGCCACAGTTATCATTTGAGGACTTCTGTCGTGAACAACATCGTGCGCTCACGCACCCCCGCCCCGACGAGCAGAATTTGCCTCCCAGGAAACGTCGTCCACGCAAACGCAACCAGCATAGCCTTAGCCGTATCTTACGTCGCATGATCCGCAAGCCACCACCGCTCTTGAGTCCTATCAAGACGCTGCCCCAAGACGCCCCTCCGGCGCACCGATGCGTACAACAGCTTAAGAGCGAGGCGCGGCAGGAACCCCAGCCCCTGAGCGAACGCAAACAACGATTGCTGAGGGAATTGTTCTAACATACCAGGTGAGTGAAATATAACCTGACCCAATTTAAAAGAAGCGCTCCGCCCCCTTCTGCACGACCCGAGCGTGGCTCCCCTCAGCTCACTCACTGAGGCACGCCTCGGGCCGAAACCCCGCGATCTCCGAGGGACACAGCCCGTCTTAGCCGGCGACGGCTTCCTCTCACATCCTCCCTCATAGGCGACATACCGCAACCGCAGAAGGGCTGCGTCGAGTCAATGCAATTAGTGCAAAAAAAAATTATACTGTATTCGGTGGAAGCAGAAATATGTAGAACAGGGGGCTTTGTTGGAACAAAAATTATTTCATTATAACATGCTTGAAAAATTTATTGTAATGTTTTATATCAAATAACGTGTTCATAAGCTTTACTTTCAAATTATCGTAAGTTCTCAGTTTTCTGGTAACATATAAATTTAAAATAAATATGCCTTGTGTGGACTTTTCTAAAACAGCATAAAAATTCAAGCAAATTTGGACTCTTCAAAATTTTATGCCCTCAAGATTGATGTTTTTAAAAGTTACGGCAGTTGGAAAGTTCTTGGTGCTTAAAGATATATAAATGACTTCAGTCACCCCGACAGTGGGGCCGCCGGGGCGACGCCAATAGGGGTTAACAGAGGGTACTGCAATGTGTGCTGCCTGCAATGTCTGATGCCAAACCTTTAATATTTTTTTATAGTAATAATCATCAAGTAATATAGTGAGATATGTCATTGTGTTCAGCTGAATTTTATCGATTTTTCTGTAATTTTAGTTAATCCAAGTTTATTTAATTTGTATCAAGACCGGTTATTTGACTTTACTAGAATGTTCTAAAACATTTTACCAGAAGGGAAGCCACCATGGTATCTTCGGACGCCATTGCGACTACCATCGCTGGCCACTCTGTTCTGGACGGTCGAAGGAGACGGACGTGTGTCGCGTTGTGCAAACTTTTCACGTAGTGAGAGATAAGATAGCCATGAGGTGCGGACGAGAGCCATGGGGCCGCGATAGAAGGCAGTTAGAAGACTTTCTAGTAAATTTTATTATGAATTAACGTTGATCTATTGATGGAACCTTAAGGCGATATCAACCGCGTGGTCAGCTCACTATCGGTTACAGTCAGGGGTTATATTTTAGTTCAGCATGTGCTAGCTTTCTTTAATTTTTGTTTTGTTTGGTTCATTTAAACTTTCTGTTTTACTTTATTGTGACGTAGCTGCGTCTGTTTGTGTGTATCTGTTGTTTGGTGTCACTGTAGTGGGCGTTGAGGTTATGTGGCTTGGCGTGCTCCGGATAGCTCAGTTTGTTCAATTAAATGGAGGCGGAAACTATTATTGATTTCAGTAATTAAACTCACGAAATAAGGCAACTGTTTGTTTATTTTCAATTCTACTTACTTCGTGATGATTCTACAAATGACTGTTTGGTACCAAAACACAAATAAAACGGTCAGATCAAATATTGTAAAGGACAACATGGGAAACTCCAACTTTATAGCATTGTAAAGAGCGAGACGAATTACAGACGGCGTGTGCTGGAAACACTAGCAACATTCACAATCATATGTCTATTTTCTATGGTACTTATAAATTTACAGGCTGAATTTCTCTTAGGTTAATGGTATGAGAAAATGTTTATTAATATTTTAGATTTTAATGTATGAAAATAATATCAAACAGAGTATTTCTATATTCTAAAATTATGATTACATTTCAATTTATACATAACATTACATAAAACTTGAACTACACATAGAGCAATGTGCTACTACAGATGGAACAGCGCTCCTGTCGGCAGGAGCTGGAACCAAATAAACCGTCTCGTGTTTTTCTTATGAGTTTCCTATATTGTCCTTGTACAATATTTGGTCAGATGTCTGGCGTTACCATGCCCGAATTTGATTAAACAAAACAAAATAAATAAATACGAAACACCCGTCCGTTGCCTGAAACTTAGCAATTGATATGCTATGCCATCCCACAGTTATGGCACAAACCCAGTATCTCCCGCCACCTTCATATAACTTTAAAAGTTCAAAGACAAAGAAAAAACACTTTAGGGGCACTAAAGCCTCCTGCAGCCTCTCCAGCGCTCCCACGGCCAGCCCCACTGCACCCTCGTGACCTGCAGATGTCTCTCCTTCTCCGCCATCACTACACGACTGATAAACCCTCGAAGGACATGGTAACTAATAGAGCACATCAGCGGAGTGATACATTAGTATCCAAAATTTATCAAAACCAGCAATATTACCCTTAAAACATGAAACAAAGCATTCCAAGATATGAATTTATAGTTTTTACATTGAAATAAAATTATTTATCAACACAAATATAATAATTGGGGACAAAAGGTGAGCAACAGCGGAACTACTTTCGCGGCACAATACCCTAAGCAACCCCCTGTGATGGCTGACCTACGTGCGTCAATAACCTATGTCATGGAGAAAATTCCATGAAGCAAGCGATTAACCACAACGTCGGTGCCGGAAATCCTACAGCCTGGAGAAGCTTACAACACAGTAAGTTACTCATTTCACCAGGGAAAATTTAATAATATACTAAAATTGCCAAAACTCAAAAATTAGTTAAAATACAAGAAAAAGTTATATCAACAAAAATAATTAAAATACTACTGTGGTCAATTTGAAACCAAACAAGCCAGGAAAATACACAAATCACTCTACTTTAAATTTCTTAACTATTTTATATTTAAATTTTGGAAAGATGAATTTAAATTAACATGTCACCAATTACTGTACTAGGTAATTGAATCCTGTTGTATTATCCCGGACACCTGACAAATTCACCCTGAATAGGCATCTACCCTGTTATTACAAATTTAAATTCAATTAAAAAAAAAAAATACTTTATAGAGATTTAAACAAGACGGGGAAGTGGCTGAACACTTCACATTATGTTCATGAGGAAACATAAATGATGTCTGTAGTGATGTAAGTGCGGTTGCGTTTTCTTTTGAAGGAAAATAATAAAAATTGGCTGTTAATAACCGTGTGTTCTGTGACTATTGTTCAGTACGTGTCAACCCTTCAATACCACATAGAACCCCTGAGATAAGAGTGTAGCTCATAGCTGAGGCTGCAGCAAGCAAGTGTAAGAGTTTGTAAGTTGATATTTGTACACAGCGTGGGAGGTTCATACCACCGCATCTGGTTCTGCAATATGTGGGGCTCGTACCACCACAGTAACTTAACACCATATTTTACAGTTTTTACAAGCAACATTTAGCTTTAAAGTTAGATAGGAATGCTGCCATAGACGAAACACACTGGTGAGACTCGCCTCTGCACATAGAATAACTTGGCCGGTTAGCCTGTTTCCTAACTGTTCCGAATTAATTTGTTACAAGGTTTCTTGTTGGCCCTTGAATGCCTAGCTGAGGAAATGGAGTTGCTGTGTCTCGGAGAGTCCTGCCTACCTGCGTCTGGCATATTTAATTCCATCCGAATCGATTGGTGCAAGTGCAGTCTGCAGCTGCTATTATCAACAAAACGTGGAGAATAGAGACACATCAAGCGTCACACAAGTGCCACCACATGAGCTGTTTTGTTGAATGCCATATCATCCCGCAATGTATCACATCGTCGCAATTCAGGCACAAAATTGCCTAATTGTGAATTCACGTAAGTTGCACCTTACTTACCTTCGTGCCTCTTGTAAAGAAATATTTTAAGTTGAGTCATGTAATGGCGGCAGGGCAGCAGCACCACTGATGGGCTACGCTAGTAACTTGCCCGCAAAATTATCTTTGTCTTTGTAGAGATGTAGGCAGAGGACGTACAGCGGTGTCTGCAAGATGGAGAGGAAAAGGACTGGCTCCTACAGGTTCAGTGCCGGGAGCACGGCCTGCAAGCACAAAAGTTAATACTTCTTTCTTAGTTTTACGGACTTTTTACATTTTTTGAGTTTGAGGTTGATGACATATGTAACTTCTGGTGCTCGATTATGACCTTGCAAAATCGAGGACTCGTAAAATCAGAGTTTGGCCTATCAGTGCCCGAGAAAGATCTTGTAAAATCAGGGACTTGTAAAATCTGGGTTTTGCTATAAATGTAAAATTTAACATTTGGTTCAGTTCATTCAACAGATGAAATTTGTAGTTTGGTTCAGCTCATTCAACGTAAACCTATAGTCAGTTACAGTTGTGAAACTTTTTTACTGGGATCCAAATCTAAATACAGTATATACTTGTGTATAGTGTGCCCTTGTGTATATGGTGCACCACGATTTTTGCAACAGGTTCCAGGGAAAAAATCATGGGAGTAAGAGACCATGTAGCAGCGCGAGGGAGGTTACGATGGAAGGGCCACAGGGGGAGAAGGGAAGGAAACGTGGCTAACAAAGAAAATAGAGAGGAAAGATGATATTCACAATGACTAGAATGTGACGGTGAAGAGGATGGGGTCATGCCGGGAAGAAGGGGATTTGGCTTGCCTCTCCTTTGTCCACAGCTATCTATAAATAGCCCATAGCCTTCCAAGGTCGCTTGCTGCCTGCCAGCAGCCAGTTCACGCGTGTGTGTGCACGTGCATCTGCACAACTCTCTTGTGCTGTGTGTCTACTGTTTCCAGCACGTCCCCCTCCATTACCCCCATCCCACACGAGATAACGTGTCATTGCAACAGAGCAAGCTTGCCTTTTTTATCTACTGTTCAGAGCTGAGGAGACAGCAAGGCTCAGGAATGCAGCTGGGGTGGCTACAGCAGAGGGCTGTGCGGGGCCCAACCACCACCCTCCCTTGCCATCCCCCTCCCAGAAGGAAAAAAAATGAACAATGTCACCTTTCTTTCTTTTCCCACGGAATGCTAGCTGATCAGGAGACTCCCAAAATAAACTTCTCATATTGCTTCCACCCTGTCACCCACGAACTTTCCTGCCACATCAAACAAAAATATTAGGGTTTTAGCAGTGACAGTTACAGAAGTGATATAAGGGCAGGAGGGGGGGGGGAAAGGAAGAAGAGTAATGATGGAGGAACCAGGCAGTGAGAACATTCTCTCTCTCTCTTCCTCCCACTCTTTGACACCCGCCAGCTTACGACAACAACTCCACCTTCTCCCCCTCCCTCCACCCTTCCCATCATCTTTTTCCACGTATGTAATTGATTTTCTATTTTCCGTGTATAGTGCGCCCCCCTGAATTTTTATCAGTTGTTTTGGAATAAAAGTGTGCAATATACACGAGTAAATACGGTAAATCCCAAATTTGCCAAGAGTTTCACAACCTTTTTTCTTGTCTTGTTTCAACACTGTAAGAAACCACACCACTAGTAATGTTAGACTTTATAAACACCTGAAACACTGAGCAAGTTGTGGTCATGTGGCAGAGAGGATGTATGTGCCACAATACATTGTGTACCTCTCTGGAGAATTATTAAACATATTCGGAAAATATCTGTCTGCTGCAGTAAGTACAATATTTCAGAGAAATTAAATTATTTTTTGTGGCCACTGCCAGGTACCACTTTTCCCCAAAGACATATACAATACTTACTGAATAAAATTAATATTTAATTCTTAATTTTGAAAGTGGCATTTTTATCATCAGAATAAATAAGACATGGGCTTCTCAAAACAATCTTACTCTAACCAACGCCTCAGCATTATTATAAAAAAAAGACAAAACCTATTAATTTTTTCTTACTTTACAATAGTAATTTCGAGGTACCATGATGCTTCATAACATTGGAAGCTAATGAAAGAATATATTCAGAATCACAAAATAAGAATCTATTCAGAATCTCAAAATGTATAAACCATTAATTATTCATTACTTTCCATTAGATACAATATTTGGTTGTGTACAGTATCACTTATTTGAGAAAGTGAAGATATTGGTGGCTGTAATATACGTATTGCCCACAAAAAATCTTAGTTTTCTCTCAGACTTAATGTGAGTAAATAGGAATGTGCTAGGAGAGGTAATAAATATAAACATATTTTATAAAGGTTGTAGAAAGTATCACCAGTTAAGATATGCATTACAGTCTTTATGTTATCACGACAATTACAATATTTTTATAACAAACATAAACATTCCGGGTTGCAGCTGAAAGAAATACAATGCATGCAATTCTGTCTGCAATCTATTGTACATACAAGGTCTCTGTAAATAAAAGGCATAAAATATAATGACAATGTAATCAATTTTAATATCACACGTATAACTATCTATTTATCGAATAGGTAGCAAACTGTTTTCAACAGCAATTATGGGAAGAAAAAAATCTCTTAAAAAAAAAAAAAAAATACAAAAAATTTGCTCACAAATAATGCCCTTCTTTTTCTCAATTTGGAAGAAGGCACACACTGGTAACACACACATATAAAAAGGCATCCAAAATGTTAACATCTAAAATGCAAAGCAATGACAGAGTACTAGACTTCATTAAACAAGTAGTTTTCAAACTGTGCACTGTGTTGCCTCGGATACTCACTGGAGCACTGTAGACAAAATTCAGACGCACACACGATGCCAAGAATTGAAAAAGTTCCAGATCATTGCAATACAACGTACAGTATTACAATCTTTGTACCAGTTTTGCATGTGAGCACACAAAACAGAATGCAAGCTAAAATAATAATAAAACATGAATAAAAACTTATATTTGTTAAACACACCTTTAGAATAATAACAAGAAAGATGGAAATCATTATTTCAAAAACCATGATAAAGCTCTTTATTAGTTTTATACCACAAGAGCCTTAATACTTAAAACAAAGAACAACACAAAACCACAAATTTTTCTTTCAAGCTTTGTACTTCTAGCGTCTCTAAGAATCAAGTATGAGATTACAATACAAACACACAAACCTACAGTAGTCATAAATACTACAAATCTGTAAAAACTGCACTAGTCAAGGTTTTACATTCTCCTGCACTTAGAAATCAAACTGTTATGTAGACAGAGGATAATGAGGCATTGCATGGTGTGAATACTTCCGTTTTCTTGAACGTAAACACATACCGATTCAAAGTACACTAACTCTCAGGACACAGAAACCACAATACAGTACAGCATTGCCAAATGAATAATGCTTACTAACCAAGGATAAAACATTAACCTACGCAGTATTATTGCATAAAATATAGATGGGACAAATATTGAAATTATGCTGTTGGTACCAGGGACTGCTCCAGAGTAAATAAATTTCCTCCCCACATCATTATTAAAATGTTTTGTAAACTATAACAACGTTGTAATTTGTAGAATCCGTATTGGAAAAAATGCTAACATTCTTTTATGTAATGGTGATGAGTAACAATGCTACAGCCAATTTCCTATTTATCTGTGCATGCGCACACATGCACACACACATGCATGCACACACACATGCATGCACACACACGCACACACACATGCGCACACACATGCACACACACATGCATGCACACACACGCACACATACATGCGTGCACACACACACATGCACACACACATGTGCACACACATGTGCACACACATGCACACACACATGTGCACACACATGTGCACACACACATGCACACACACATGTGCACACACACATGCACACACACATGCACACACACATGCATGCACACACACGCACACACACATGCGTACACACATGCGTGCACACACACATGCACACCACATGTGCACACACACATGCACACACACATGTGCACACACACATGTGCACACACACATGCACACACACATGTGCACACACACATGCACACACACATGTGCACACACACATGCACACACACACACACACGCACACACATGAACACACACGTGCACATGCACGCACACATGCACACACACACATGCACACACACACACACGCACACACACGCACATGCACGTGTACACGAGTGAAAATGTAAACAATACCTTTGTCAATGGTCAACTTCATCCATCAGAGCTTATTCTGGAGCAGTCTCATTAATAGCCACAATTTCAATACTGGGGCCAACAGTTAAAAAAACATTTTGATTATTCAACCGGGAGTCTGATTGGCAACAAAAAATGCTTACTTATCAAAACCAACAAAAAAATTACAGCTGTAGGCCAATTTAAAAACTGCTTACAAACACACTACACTAAAAATAAATCTCATTTTGGCAGAGTTTACACCACGCACTGTATTATGACTCCCGGTTCCTTTCTCTTAATTAACTTTATTTCCTGGAAGAATACTAGATAACTACATAAAACCTTATTAATGAAATCCTGAACCCCTATACAGTCTGCAAGAAACTTGACATATTTCTGTAATCAATCCTAACACTGCAGTATCTCTACACCTAGCCTAGAAAAGTTGATGTACATTCTCACACAGGTAGATGGAATCTCACCTACACTAGGTCCAGTCTACAGTGGTAGACTTATCAGGTAACATGCTGCAATATGTCATCTAAAGCATTCACTCTCTTTAACCACATCCTGGCACATAAATACCAGAACAAAGTAATCACAGTCATTATACTACTTAATTTATAGCTGATCAAAATAATCACTAATGACACACACACTACACTTGACAAAACATTTCACTAACACAGAAATTTGCATTTCATGCAAATAAAATTAAAGACCAGCACATTTTTCACAGAAAATAAACATATCTTGTTGCCATACTAAGTATGCAATTAACTGAATATGCAATATTACAATGATACACATTTTTACATGACTTTTGGTCTGAGATTAGCAGTTAACGTACTACTAGAACTGCTGGCCTCATTCTTCATGAACATGAACACGGAATCATCCGAGCAAAACTCTCTGCCATCCAACACAATACTGATTTTGTAATTGCAGAAGACTGAGGAAGTACGTACATATGTACACATACACATATCCTCCATCCCACTGTTTTAAAAGTGCAAGGTTCATAGCCATTAATAATGCTAATGACGTTAGCATAATGTAGGGAGTACGTGGTCCCACTAGACTTTGAAAAGAAATACAGCATGACAAATTAAGAAATAGACCACTAAGAATTTAGGTTACCCACCAGCCCGAAAAAACTTCAAATGAATTTTGAAACAAAAACTGGAAATGGAAATATTTAAAGATTGCCTGAATACATATTGGTATTTTGAGTAATTTAAAATTGACAGTCCTCATTTTGTTGACTGTAAACCGCAACAGTGTGGTAAATCATTTCCGTAACATAGTATTTTTTTAATGCTGAACAAGTTTCCAATATACTGTATATTTATCTATGCTAACAGCTGTATACTGGCAGTGCAAACACTAACAGGCATTATCTGCAATCATACCAACAGCCAACTATGCAGTGTCATGTAGTGACACTTTATAAAGAGTGCAAACCTACGATTTTCACGGTACATGGAAATGGCTTCTGCTATCTTCAAATGAAGCATCAAATTTACTTGCATAATTGCCACATCTTTGACCAAATATTTGTCTTAAAAAACTACCATTATGAGGGGTTTGGAAAAAAAAAATGTTTAGTTTACAATTTGTTTTCATTCAAAATAAAATGTAAATGCATACATTTTTCCTTATTTACTCACCTATAGTGTGACCTTTCCTCCAAAAATAAAGAAAAATATTTTGGGATGCACAATAAATGTTATAAAAAAAAAAAACCAAGGAATTTATTTATGTGAGACACTAAAAATTGTGTCTCCTGTTGAAAAAGACAAATGCGGCCATTTTGAGGGTTTTCTTAAATTATTCTTTAAACCAATCAAATGAAGGGTGCAGCCACTATGCGTGTAAATACGGTAAAGTGAACTGGTTGTAATGTGTTCTTATTACAAATAATTTCAGAGAGTCTTGTCGCTGGACTCTGGTACAGACTTGTTCAGAAAGGATGGTGCAAAAGTATTAGCAGAGTTCCTGCACGTGAACTGACTTGCCGTATTTGCCGGTATAAAAGACAGCTATTTTTACATATTTTTGGCCTTTAAAAATTGCTACTCGTCTTATATGAAGGTGTGAAAATTTTTTGGTAACCTAAAAATCGTTTGAAAGTTAAGATGTAAACTGTGGAGTTGTATTATGTTTCAAGGATTGCGTTTTCTGTCACAAATAAAAACAAACCCCGTTTTTTAAATAAAATTTACGGAACAAAATTTTTATGCGCGTCATTTTTGTGACCTAGGCTACTTTTACCTCGCAGCGAAGCGTGTGTCACTTGGTGATTAATACAACTGGAGTGTGTGCCTAGATCCTTTGTCTCGCCAGCACAAAACTCTCGGGTGGAGAAAACGAGGATCTAGGTACTGTATCACACAATCATGTGATGATCTTGCAAGCAGCTGCTGCAGCCCGGCATTGTCATGTAGCGCACGTGGCGGGCCTCAGTTCGGTGTTGCCAAATAGCGCACTGTGGCCAGCAACTGATGATGTCGCCAGCCACGTGTTACCGCCACAGTGCATTTCCTTGGCTCTTGGGCACCCAGAGGGCAGTAGTAGCCCACATTACTGGTTTATGTGTCTCCTATGAAGTTTATACAAATGCATTTAAAATAGGTACTTGAACAAATATTTATGTTTCTGGCAAAGGAAAAAAATATTTTTCTGTCGGGAATTTCAAATTAATAATGTACTTTTTTTCAAGATTTTGTACCTTCAAAACTATGACTCGTCTTACGTGCGGGATCTTCCTATACGCCGACAAATACAGTACTGTATATGATTCATAATGGTATGCAATGACGGACAACAATCGTTAGTTGTGCTGTAAGTTATGTGCCTGCATTACGGACATTATGTATGTTCCCCTATTCCCACAACACCAGCAGGATTTAAATAATCGCACCTCTGTAACCACTGAGATAACTGAGGAAATGTCAGGACACTTCAGGGAAGAAATGGCCTACAGTTTAGAGACATCTGCCATATCACCTACTATATTCATACCTAACACTTGCAATATTCTTATGAACTGAATGTAGTATAACAATGAAACCTCTGGTGTGTACGTAAACTACACAGAGAAATACATTTCACTTATGCATAACAAACTTAAAAGTTTATCACTACATATCATTTGGTATGTCACTTCGGTAAAGGATGAATTAGCTTTAATTTTGCACTATCTTTTTTTAATTGTAGATTGAATAGCCTGGGGATGCTGAATTTCAAAGCCTGTGGTTAAATACACAATCTGTTGAAAGAATAAAGACAGGAGTGTTTAAAACCTTCTTCTACAGCAAACCCACTTTAGCCCAACTGCTGTTCCACCACTTTAGTGATAAAAGTACTGTAAATAACTCTTAAGATGGTAAAGGAAGAGTGGAGTATTTAACCCTTAAAATTTTGTCCTGCATGGTACACAATAATTTTGAGGTGCTGATGTATGCAATCTAAACAAATTACATATAAAGTATGTTCAAGTACTACATCCATCTGCATTCTTTATAAATGCCATACTGGTAAAAATTAGGCTGATTTTTCTGAACCTGTACAATAATCTGCTTCGTCAACAACTTCAAGACATAAATGCTCTCCGACAGAGCGCAACAGAACTGATCTCTCTCACTGCAGATGCTGATCATCCAAATCAAAAGCCTTTATAAATGCTAACATACTGGCCTATTGGAGGTGTATAATAAAGCACTAAAGAAGAGTGTACATGTGCATACCTACATGTAAGCTTAACTGCCAAGCTAAAATACATACGGTGTAAATCAACATAAATAAGATACTAATTACAATTTTAACAAAAGATACTAGTACTTGCAAGTACTTACAGGATGCTACTTGAGAGAACACACTAACACATACGTGGAAACACATTTCTCCAAGTATTTGGCCTCTTATGCATTTGTGTGTTCTACCAACATGTACCGCTATGTAAGTACTTGTGTATTGTATCTTCAGTTAAAAATATAATTAGAGCCTAGAGGCCTTTTACCACCATAAAATAATGTGCCGAGAAACTAGTATGGCGGCAAACAGATCCCCACACTACACACATTGGATTAAATTATCTTAATAGGCAACTTGGTGACAACCAGATAGAGAACAATGTGCCTGGTATGTTGTGTACTCTCATGTGGTTGTCACCAGGTTGCTTATAACCACTCATTTATCTCTAGCATGACCATTAATAGCTGTGCCTTCAATACGTACCTTCAAAAGTTCATAAAAAAAAATATTCCGTCACTGGGCACATACCGGTAGTAAACCCATATATAACAATATAATTTGTGACAGGCCTATATGGTCGCCGCCCCGAATTATTACACGTATTTAATAGTTATCAGTGTCAACCATCATAAGTCAACGTGCAATAATAACTATGCCTTGCGACCATTCGTTCTCCTCTTCATTGTATCAGGACCACACTGCAATAGTTCTCATTAAGATACCATTACTGCACCAAGTTATTGTATATATTTTGTCTTTGTGAAAATGAGAGAGGAGAAGCAGGTGCAGAGAGTGTCTTGGGGCCTCACCCCACCACCGCTCAAACCACCTCCCTAGCTAAACACGAGGGGAGGGGTCCAGCCAATAGTTTTGCTAGTTGTTATTGTGTTGTAGATACTTAGTAATTAAGAAATCATAAATGTTAACAAGTAAATGAACCATTTTATTTAACTGAATTTAAATAGCGACGAGTTATTAAGAAATGATTTAATAAATACGATTCTGGCCGGAATTGTTGCCCTTGAGAGGCAGGGCCATTGGTTGTAAGCTGACTCCTGATTGTCCCAAAACGAATCGTAGCTTGGACGGGGGGTTTTGGCGCAAATGAGAGAGGGAGAAGCAAGCAGTTGTGGGTCCAGGACAGACGTCAAGCAGGGGAAGTCGTCGACGAATCGCGGCGATTGTAGGGTAGAGTGCCATCGTCAGGCGTCGAAGCTAGGCGTCGAGATGCCATTAAGACTTCGCCAAGTCACAAAGTACGTCGGGCCGCGACACCTCTGATCAGTAATTGTAGAGAGACAGTGATTGTGAGGCATTTGATATTCTGATTAGTTGTCTGCGTTTTCGTGCGCGCGACTGTGGTCCTTTAGAGCCATACAGACAATTCTACGTCAGTATCGGTCCGCCCCGAGAGGACAGCAACGACGTGCTACCCGGGAAAAAGACTTGCAACTTTTTCATTACACTATCTATAGGTCGTTCAGAATTAAGTGAGCACTGCGTAAAGTTTTCTTTTAACCGTTTCGCAGCCATCTTTACTATTTTTAATACGAAAACTTCCAGGTAACTAAAAACGAATGTAAACTTTTCAACACTCTCAAAAGTCAACGTATATTGGCCAAATAAAATATATTTTTACTTAGTTGCAAGTTCTGCTGAGTGCTCAGTATATAGTGAACAGCCTATAGTATCATAGTATCCAGAACTTGCACCCAGCAAACAATAGCCAACCAAACATCCACAGAATACATAGTAAAAAAATAAAAAATTTAATAATAACACAACGAACGTCGTAAATTGCAGAATGTTAACTTCCCTACAAAATACTTCTCTATGGCTGTACTTGCTTTTCGGAAGGTTTTTAACAAATCAAATTATACTTTGGGGGAGGTGAGATGCAGAATGGGGTACCCAAAAAAATGTAGCACTTTTCAAATCTTTCGTTTCAGAAATATTATCACATTAAATTGAAAACCCCACAAACGAAGTAGCGGGAACCAAATAGTTATTATTACTAATTATACCAGATGACATGATGTCCAACGCCATTTTTGGGTACTAGGAGGAATTTCTGGACATGAGTACCTTAATAACATATGTTCTATTTTACCACATCTAGCACCCTTATCAATTAGTGACACTCTTAATTACTCGTGTGTGGAATAATTGTTTTGTAAATTGGTCACGAGCACTACAAAAATCGCTATCATCTGTCGTGTACTTACTGCAATTGTGATTATCTGTACAGTATCAAAATTATCCACAACAGCAACACTATGAAATTATTTATTAAATTAGTGCTTTCATAAATGTACTTTTCCAAAAACTGGTAACTTCATTGCAACTGCTGCACAACAGCATAACATTTGCAGAAATAGCTGATAGGATAAAAAAATATATAGTATCTAATTATGTGAATCAGCTTTTTCAGATTATGTCCAATTTGGAAAGTGCTATTATACTGCTCCCCTCCACACTTTCACAAGTACAGATGACAGAAGAATGTACTGTACATGTAAAACTGGTACAGCATATCACAACTGCCTCATCACAGAATCAGTCCACAGTAAACTAAGATCACATATGGTATTTGGAAAAAATTCATATAGAATGAATTTTAATGTGATCTGGCAAGTTTAATGTGTGCAAGGTATTGAAGCCACATAATAATCCTGAGCTACAAGGTAATGGTTGTTGGCAGCACAGCATACAAATAGAAACTAGCAGTGCTAATACAACTCAATAAGCCGGTAACAACTTACTACTGTCAACATTTGGAAACATTACTCATCCACATTATTCATATTCACTTAAAGTGGATCACATTTAATTAATTTTTATGTAAGTTGTCATAAAACAAGAACACGTCAACTACCTAAAAAAAATTACCTCAACCAGCAAAAATAAAACGAAAGTGCCAATTCTGTATGTACCTATGCCATTTAAATTTGTTGTCTACATGTCTACATACATGATAGAGAAATAATACATGTTAATACCATGAAATGAAAGGTGGCTGAAAACACAAAATTGTACGAGAATTTACCACATGCATATGTTCGCTTAACATTATATTCTAGTATTGACATATTAGTAACTAAATGATCAAAATTTATTGCAAGAGTCAAATATTTGCCCAGTAACATTAGGTTTTAATATACAGCTTACTGTAAGCTATTTTTATGTAAAACTGTTCTATGTAATAAAAAGACTAAAGTGTATTTTCTCATTTTTTTTTCTGAAATTTCTGGTATTAATATCTATTAGATTTTGGACAGAAACACGCTTCTAATAAATATTTACTACTGTACTTCCATTTAAGTAGGAAATTTTTTTTTTCCTTATAACGAAACAGTACTTAAGATTATAGGCAATAAGGAAATTAGACAGCTGATAGCTATACACAATTGAAGATCCATAAAACCATAAGGCTGACTTAATTTGGTAATTTTAAAAGCAAACTGTATTAATAAAAACCTGATACACAATTTCTCATCAAACCAAACACAATGCACATCTCTCCCACTAAATGTGTTTTCCAAATTAAACTATGCAAATTGAAATAAAACACCACAACAAATGTACAAAAACTTACTACGGCTGTTTATAGAAGAGGACAATTGCTCTGTACTGTATTTGTTTTAAAAGGTAGGTAGTAGTTACGCTACAAAAGCTTAAGACAGTCGTAAAATTACTGTACTTCATGTACAGTAAAAGGTTCTTCTCAAAGTCTAGTAGATGCGCATGTAAGAACAAATCAGTTCTACCCCACAATCTCTCTCACTTTCATTGTTCTCATCTCTTACTTTCAAATAGGCATCTCTAAGACTACTTGCAACAAGTAAACAACATGATATCAAAAACATATCAAAACAAACATTAATACATAGTTAATTTTTCAGCTCCTACCATAGTTCTATAATTTTGATACCCTTGAAAATACCAACTGAAATGTATTTTGTTTCTGCTTTTTGCACACTCAATATAAGATACACATATAATCCTGCTAACATAAATAAAAAATCACCAACTTTGTCAAGTGGTTGGAACTGGCTAGATGATGCTTATTAGGTATTTCAAGTATGACTGTGAAGTAACAACTTGAACCACCAGCATTTATCAGGCAGTGTTACCTATTCCACATATATTTACATTTCTCAATGAATAATTCTGATTGACAAATTTAATTTTTAAAATTTAATAAAAAATTTAATAAGGTAAAAAAATATCTACTCTTGGATTACACTAAATAATGTACAGCATGTTTTCAGCACAATAATGATGGAAATTACCATTTTAAAACTGTTCACGTTTACTGTACACAGTCTTCAACAGTGTGTCTATAAAATGCACTACCAGAACTGAACATGGTTTCAATATTTAAAAACTTCAGTCAGTGGCCTACCCAAAGAAACAGGTTGCCACAGATGAGTTAATTAATTTGTCCAATGTCAAGACCTGAAGCAAGGTGAAGCAGGAAGAGGTGAGGCATAGACTTCACTGCTTGAGGTTGCGCACAAAGTTGGAGAGGTCGTACTCCTCTTCGTACTGCCTGTCCTCCCATAGTTCGGGAAGCGTGTCCAGCACAGTCTTCATAGAGATACCAGCCAGCGGACCAACCTTAGGTCCTCCCCCTGAACGGTTACCTTTCGTATTGTCATCAAATGCAAACAGGTCCAATATCTGAACAAAAAAAAAAGGGATGAAATAATAATAAAAACACACAACCTTACAAACACAAGGGCAGGGCAAAACAGAACTACAGTACACCCCCGATCTAATGACATCTATGATCTAACGACATAATTTCTAGGAACCCTGCAAAAATTAATATTATCAAAATTGATCAAAGCTAAGCAAAGTGCAATAGATAACAGTAAAACGTTATTTACAAATACATTTGCGTACATTAAACAATAATGTACTGCAGTTATAATAAATTGGTGACATGCAGCTGTGAAAAAAAAAACTGTAAAAATGTTAAGACTTAGAAACTTTGGCTGGAATGTAGTTAAAGCCCGTGCCTGGTGAGTTAGGCCGCCCGCGCAACACCAACATATGTGAGGCATGATGACTAACTCTGCCTTATCTTCTCCTCACTTCTCCATGTTCCCTATACCCTTCACGTCACACATTTTTCCACGCGGCCTCCTCTTGCACTTTCTTTTCCTTACTCCTACACGTCTCATCTGTGCCGCGCAGTCAGCCCCCTGACATGCGCATAGCAACGGTATTGTATTGTTCGACTTGTTGTTAGTCCATGTTTTATTTTACTTGGTAAGTGCTGTGATATAAGAAACGCACTGCTAAAAATAGATAACACCCCTCCTGACTATCCACGCCAGCCAATAACCACTCACTCCCCCTACCCTCAGCCAACAAACCAGATTGTGCTTGTGTGCGTGTGGCCGGGTGCATCAACTGCCGGCACCGGCTGTGATAAGTCACGTGATAACTAGCAGCCTGTCTGGCAGCAAAGCAGTGCCACATCTTTGCCTTTTCTTTCCCACCCTCTCCCAGCCATAGTCTTTGTTTCTGTGTCTGGCGAGTGCCCAGAGGGTTGGGGGATGAAGAGACGACACCTTTCTTTTCTTTTTTTTTTTACTAAAACCCGGCAAAAAAAAAAACCCAACTAGGCACTCAGTCCGTAAAAGAGGCAAAAAAAAAAAACAATCCTGCGTTTTCTCATCTTTTTTCTCTTACTTCACTTCAGGCTGTGCGAATTCAGCTCGCCTTGACCTTGACAATTTCCGCTGTGTTATTTATCACTCGGTACATCAGGCAAATGGCTGCAGCGTAAAAAAAGACCTACAACTAGCCACGTATGATAATGTGGGCTGATAAGGTTTTTAATTATTCTAGCTCAACAGGGCAGAGAATAGATCAACTGCGACGAGAGTGCCGAGAACCACTTTGCCTCTATTCGCATCGCAGAGCATTAAACTGGTGCTTTGTGCATAGTTTTACGAATTTTCCTGTAGACCTAAAACTTAAAGCAACGAGTAATTCAGTCATTTTAGTGACAGCACCTTGAAAAGTCTGTTTTTAGTCCTTCTGAGTGGCTTCAAATTCTCGTTTCTAATAGGCGCATTGGTTTAAAGACTTTTTTCTTTTATAAGCATTTTTATTCGTATAAAAAAACTCAATGGCTTTACAGAAATGTTTTAAATCTTTGCAGCATCACGCAAATAATATGAGTCATTCTGTTGTCTGTGTGAGCTTCGCGCCAGGCAAGCAGGATGAATTACGCTGACATGCATACAGCCAGTTGAGAGGGAGACAGGCCAAAGCCAGCCGGCTGCTCTCCCCTCCTCCATCCTACACAACCATACCTAGCGCGCCTCGCGGCTGCAGGCATCATGGCACACTGGGAATTATGGAGCATAAATTTTATTTGGAAGACACGTTTTTGTTATACTAAAATAGTAAAATATAATTTCAAGAAAAAGTGTTTATTTTAAGTCTGTAATTGCTCTATATTAACTTTAAGAGAAAAAATAAACACTTTATAAAATGTATTTAATGTTGGGGGTGTCAAAATTAATTATCTCGAGACCAACGACATCAGTGACCTAACGACATAATTATCTGGCACCGTGCGGTGTCGTTAGATTGAGGGTTTACCGTACAAAGTCTGAAAACAGACACATAAAGCAGCGCTTATCACAACCATCAACAATTTTTTAACTGCAGGTAGGCTAAGCATTTACCTATGCCTGACTAGGCCATATATTACTTACTACAGTATGTTCAATTTTCAGTATGTGGTAAGTTAAGCCCCAAATGGAGAAAAATTAGAAACATAAGTTTACAGCTATGCAGGGATTTAGTTACCCAAAAATTGCAACATAAATGACCCTATAACAGTTTCAAAAAGGAACATAAAACTGTCTCAAGACGAGAGGCCAGCTTTGTAGACACACCATCAATTTAAATTTTCCATTTTCAATCACAAATGGTTTAAAAAAAAAAGTCAGTAAGTAATTCAATACAAAGTAAGGGTCCCAAGAAAGAGTTAATATATCCAAAAGATTCAAAATTTGATTTATTTTCTAGTAAAAACACGTACTGGTATTTCATTTGTAGTATATTACATGGTTACGAGAGTGCTGTTATTTTAAGAAACTACGATAAATCTAATATTTTATCTTTTTAAAAATTTAATATATAAGTTTACTGAATGAAGCAAGTCCAAGTGAAAGAATATATTTGAAGAATATAAAGCCCAAACAAACCAAATAGTGATTCACAACTAACAAGAGAAAACAATGGCAACAGACCTACCAGACAAAAGGAACTCATTTAAATGTGTTTTGTAATCAAGTAAGCCACAAAACTCATACCGTATTAGCATTACATTGGATTCTCTATGTATTAAAACCTAATGGATTGAAATATCTGCATTCATGGAACACATTCTGAGGCCCATTTCTTTATTTTACTGCATTTTAAGACCACATCCATTGAAATCCCTCATGTATTAAAATTTTTTATCAGTCTCATGAGAAATTATGGATAGAGAACTCACTGTACTTTTATGTACTTATAAGTAAGATTTTTGTGTGATGAAAATTAAATAATGTGACACCAACTATGGATAAACTAACCTAACAATATTACGTAATATTGTGACACTAAATACAATCTAACATAATTTATAACAATGAAATGCAACTGAAATAGACCCAAACACGACAAAGTAAAATAAATTGCTGTAAATAACTTCATATAAAACAGTGTACTTTATTCCGACAAATACAGTAACCTCAAATAAAACTGCAGTATGTTATTTCGGTAAATGTAGCCTTAAATAAGAATACACTAATGTTTACTACCTATTTACTTCACACAAGTATAGATTTACAAAGGTGCAATGACTGTTCTGTCATCTTCGGCCTGTGAGAGTTGCACGACTAATAATCACACCTCGATCCAAAATATGAACATTTCAGGTCAAAAACATCTACAAACCGAGACAGAGTGATCATAACTACAATCGTCATTTAGGCTATCACTTGTCGCACTAACCTACAAGATAGCCTAGCGTGTTTGTTTACACCTTCAGTGTGTTACAATACACATATGTAAACAGCAGTTACTAGTACAAAAGTTAGTAAAATAAGAGTAAAAAATGTCACCATGTGTAAAACATTTTCAACGAACCTGGTTCACACGTTGAGGCAGAACTCCGATTGAATGAAATGTCTCCGGGCCCACAAATAGTTTCTCTAAATCAATTTTTCATTAAACCTAACTGTACATTTATAAACACCACAAAGAAAAATATTAAATTCCTTGCCACATTTTGTCAGAATTAAAGTAATTTAAAAATTTGTCTCTTAGCACATAACATACTGCAGTTAACATCAACTGAGAAGCCAGAGCTGCGATGGAAAATAATTATGTGAAAAAACTTAAACACTTCCAGTGAAATGCTACTACCAATCTCAAAGGTTCTCATCCCTGTAATAGCTCACGTTGTAGCATGTGTGACATCCATACCAGCCCTCTACGTCATTCAAAAGCAGGCAAACCAATCACATTTACCCCGTCCACGGCAGTTACAATTGTGCTACCAAGAACTTGATCTACCAGCTAGTGTTCACACTGTGATACTGAATATATTGGCCTCACCACCAACACTCTGAGACAGAGAATGAATGGCCACAGAGCAGACACCAGACAAGCCATAACATGTAAAGACACCAACCCACAGGATAAACCAGTTGCTGCCCATGCAGCCCACCATAACAAAGACTTTGACTCATGCTACAGCACTAGAGTGGTTAAGGGCCCTGCCATCTACAAGTAATAGCTCTGAACTCAGACGATGGGAATTAACTCATCAGTATATCACAGAATCCAGTCAACCATCAAGTCTCAATATAAGATTACATCCCCAGTCAGCCAGCTTCCCATAACCATTGCACTCATATCTCATCAACCTCTACACATCCTCTTCTACTAGACACTTTCGAATCTCCCGCCTCATATCAGTTCAACCACTGGCCACTAGGTGCATCAGCATTGGTGCATCGGCAGCCACACCGCAGTCAGCTATGTCTCATTGCAGCGGAAGCTGCTCTAAGCAGCGAAACGTCACGATATGCGCTTCCGCGAATATGTGTCGTCCTATTTTTGTGTGTATCTGTCAAGTACTAAAACGTGAGTACTTGTGCTTCTGTCTTTTGTACATACTGAAATGCATGAGAGTTAGGCCGTGCGCCATCAACATGTGTGAAGTAATGACTATCAACCACTACTTCTATCTTTCCATCTCTCTCCCAATTTCCCAACAAAATTACGTATGTAGCTTGTAGTTCACCACACTGGATTCAACAAATTGAATACTGTACATATTTGCATACAGCGTGCCCTTGTGCGTAGCGTGCACCACAATTTATGCAACTAGTTCCAGGGGGAAAAAATTTAAGCACATTGTTAGTAGGTTTACATGACACTTCTCTTCCGGAAAAAAAAAACACTATCGCCCTTGTATTTATTTCTTGCCACAGAACAATCGCCAGTCACGACTGACACAAAATGAACTTCTCCTATTGCTTTGACAACCCACAAACTTTCGTTTCTGCTAGGTCAAATTTCAGAGCAGCATATTTTGTAACAGACAGTTTAAACTTAGCTCTGTAAGAACAGCCACCATCAGACAAGCTTTAAGCCCACATATTGCATAAAAACTGAAATGAAAAACTGAAAATAGGAACGTGGATAAGGGCAAACAAAGAAAATTATGGTTTAAGCAGCGATGGTTACAGTAGAGCGAGGGGGGAGGCAAAAAAGAAAAGGAATATGAGTAATGATGGAAGAGCAGAACGTGAGAATCACTCTCTTCCTCCTACTCTTGACGCACCTCAGTTTACGACTACAACTCCGCATTATTTTTTTTTGTGTGTGTATATCAATCGTTTAGGAATAAAACTGCGTGCTATACACAAGAAAAATATTTTGCACTTAGCAATTTTTAGTATCTGCAAGAGATAATATTTACATTTACAGCAATAAATGTGTTCTACACAGTCTGCATAGAAAGATAATTATATATTTTTTAATGATGCTCTGCATTTAAAACAAGGACGTGACAGAAACACACATTTGACACCACTACACTCTGTTGGTAATATAATTGATCTGTACAGCACACTGCACTATGGCATTCTGAATGAGATACAAAACATTATAGTAATCTCTCGGTTAATGGACTCTCAAAGGACTAAAGAAAATCGTCCTTAAACTGGAGTTTTAAATTGAAAGATAAAAGTATGTCGCGATTTCAGATGGGACCAAAAAATACAGTTGGTAAAGTGAAAAATTAGTTAAACTGGAAGACCTTAAACAGAGATCTCTGTATCTGAGAATTTGTTCTAGTGATGTGCATCACCGTGCTGTGCATCACCGTGCTGTGCGGATTGGGTACCTAGGAGCTCCTTCGCCCGCAGCCACCAGGTCATGATGCTCCCTGGCCATGAGAAAGGCTCTAAATGTGCAGTTGTTACGCAATGTAACACCGTTCGTTTGGCTGAGCATGTGTTGAGCTTCTGAGGCTAGTGTGTTCAACAAGTTTTAATGAATTTTTTTTGTTTCTCAACAAATGGTTTAAGACTATCTACGGAGAAATAAATACAAACCATGGCTAGTAGAAGTATTTAAATAGATTCACATCACAATTTATATTTTTATTTTTTTCTGTTACTTTATTTTTCCATTAATTTTTTAATAATATTTTCTTAAGGTTTCTAAAAAGCTTTTGTTACATTGCTGATCTTGTTAGTATCAAGTTCGTTAAATCAGGACACTACTGCACATGCATTATTAAGAGTTGTTCCACTATAATGTATAAAACTGGTCACCTAAACTACTGTAATTTACAAAACATCACCTGCTCAGTGCCCATTGTTTCCATGCTTGCATTCTCATGACTGATAACAGTACTAGCTGTCATCATCTTGAATTTCTGCAACCTGGAACATATAATTAACACAATCACCATAATTACAAATAACTATTTTATTAATGGATTCTGTTTTTGTTTATATTGCACTTGATATAAAAATGTAGATTAAACCCTCCACCATTCTACTACACAAATCTTAAGCTTAAAACAGTGAAGGTGAGTTTTTTGTATTCAATATGAAAATTACAGTAATCCTAATTCTAGGCAACACAAAGATATAATGGGATCGGAAGAAGGGTGGGGTAGGAAATAACTCTGTCATCCAGCATTAAGAAGGATTGTGACGCATCCTCTGCGTCTGCTGTGTGTTGCTGTGGTTATTGTAGTGGGTGTTGAGGTTATGTTAAGTTTGCGCGTGCTCCGGATAGCTCAGTTTGATTTAATCTCAGGGTTAACCAATCATCGTGACTTCATCAATAACAACTCACTTACTCAGTCAACGGTTGATTTATTACTGTAACTTTGACAGATGTTTACAAAGGGCGGTTATTTACACATCACAAA
>PNEQ01002922.1:0-13785 GCA_003012365.1 Medauroidea extradentata | reverse complement strand
TTTTTTTTTTTTTTTTTTTTTTTTTTTTTTTTTTTTTTTTTTTTTTTTTTTTTTTTTTTTTTTTTTTTTTTTTTTTTTTTTTTTTTTTTTTTTTTTTTTTTTTTTTTTTTTTTTTTTTTTTTTTTTAGTGTTGTCCACAGAAAATATCTGAAATCCACAGAAAAAAATAAAAATTCTGACAACAGCTTTTACATTTCATTGCAATAAATTTAAGAATGTAAGTGTTGCATCGTTAACATAATGGAAACTCAAGATAATTATTGAGTGAAGTCTAGTTCAACTGTGTTTCACATGCAAGCACCAAAGGAGAAATTTGCAAATGAACATAGCATCTTAATGTTCACCTTGGAGAAGCAACTAAACATAATGGATTTTCAGTAAATTAAACATATGTGTAACAAGCTTTATTGGAGACAGACCATGCCTCTCAGTGATAAACCTAATCATCTGTACGTTCTACTTTAGGTAGTGTAACAAAATTGAATAATAATCTCTTCTGGGTTTGTGTCTTCTGTATTTATACCAATATTCTGGTACACATGCAATAAAAACTGCATTTGTAAACTGCTGTATTTGTACCAGCTATCATATCCTTACATGTCACAGCATTCTTTATAAAGGAACCTCTATGTCAAATATGTTTATTGCTGAATCCTGTGTGCTGGACAATACTGAGTATATTATGAGTAAAATTGCATGCAATACTTGAAGCTATAATTATTTTTGAGCAGAATGAAAAGGAACTGACCAACACTGACACCACTAGAAGATGGGGGGTCCTCGCGACGCATGCCCCAGCTGCCAGCCAGGTTGAGTGCCACCAACGGCCTGGCTCTGATGAGACTGGCGATGGCCTTGAGGCCGTCGCGGCCACATCCGAGGTGGGGTAGGTGCAGCACAGTAACCTGTGGCACCTTGTGAAGAGCGTTGCACAGCTGTATGACCTGGCTGGTGCCGAGGTTCAGGTCAAGAACCAGCTTGTTGAGGCTCGGGCTGGTGTTCAGCTGCAGACCGTCGCACAGTGCATCCACCAGCGACTGGAACCTGATGTCACTATCCAGCATCAAACATCTGTCAGGTCAACTAGACATCTGTCACTCATACAGCACACACACGCAGGCATGCATCAAGGCGTGCATGTATTGAAGGCATGCATACACATACACACGCTCAGAGAGATATGTATAATGGATGGTTCAGGACGGAGTGTGTTGTGGTGATGACTTTTGAAAACGTAAGTTGAAAATGTGTATTCGGTTTGTTCGTGAAGTGAATATAGCTTTTAGAATTACATTTCTGTAAACATAAAATAAATAAGCACGTGATATTAGCAATGAAACTACGTACTATACCTAATTTCTGAGCAATGAATTGCTGTTGATGCCTTATCACATGGATTGGGTGTTGTGTTGGAGCAGAGGCGACAAGGTGAGCGACAACCTGTCGTCTATGAGTCATGGTCCATAAATGAAGTTGAAAAGAGACACACAAATTGAAAATGATGTGCATGCCATCACCTGGGCGTGTGAAAAATTTAGGGATTACATTCTTGGTCTGAAGGTAACTATCCTTACGGATCATAAACCACTTGTGCCATTGTTGCAAAGCAAGCAACTGGCTAACTTGACAGCAAGACTCAAAACGACTGAGGATGTGTTTGATGTGATTTGAGTACACGGTAGTGTATGTACCAGGCAAGTGTTTTATATCCCAGATACCTTGTCGAGGGCTCCAGTGGATCCTCCCACCCATAACATCCAGGAGGCAGAAGGGGAGAAACTGTTCATAGAAACAATAATATCACATACTCCATTCACAGACACTAGACTAGAGGAAATAAAGAAGGCACCAGAAAAGGATACTGATTAATTGAATGGCATAGAAGATAAGAATTCCACATTTTGGGCACATCGAGGCCAGTTAAGTTATTGTAATGGGCTGATTATGTATGGGAGCTGGATGCTTGTCAAAAGACAGCTGCAACATGAAATGCTACAACGTATCCATGAGGGGCACATGGGGATCACGAAATCTTTTAGGGGAGCAACAGACTCAGTATGGTGGCACAATATATGAGTCGAAATCCAACATATGGTGGAAAACTGTCGACAGTGTTTGTAACAGAGACACCATGGCACCATGGCACTCACTGGGAATGGACATTTTTGAACACAGAGGGGAAAAGTTTATCATCATACAAGATTATTATTCAAGGTATTATGAAATGATCCAGTTATCAACAACCACGTCTGCAACCATAATTGCATGCATCAAAAACATTTTTGCTCGGCATGGTATACCACAGATAGTACGTACAGATGGTGGTCCTCAATTCACATCTACTGAGTTTAAACAGTTTGCCAAAGACTATGGTTTCACTCTGTCGACATCTAGCCCCAAATTTGCTCAGTCTAATGGTCAAGCTGAGAACAATGTGAAAATAGCTAAGAACATTCTGTCCAAGTCAGAAGATCCCAACCTAGGATTATTTGCGTACACAGCAACTCTCCTAAAAAAATGGGTTATTCCCTTCAAAACTATTGTTTGGTAGAGAACTAAGAACCACCTTTCCAATTGTTCATACAAACCAAGAGGCATCCGAGTGACATCCAATGTTGGAAAAGTTTTGTGCCCAAGACAAAAATTAAGGAAACGCAACAAAATGAATTTTGACAGAAGACATGGCACGAAACAATTGCCACAGCTGAAGGTGGGAGATCGATCTAAAATGGTACGGGAAAGTACATGAAAATGCACCCGGTTATATGTGGTCCAAGCAGCACAGAACAAGGAGCGACAGAATAGAATACAGCTCATTGCAGCTAGTGAAGATTAAGTGAATGGAGAGAAAAGAAGTGAAGAGACAAATCAACCAGATGTGTACACCCCTGGTGTACAACTACCACCATAGAGAAAGAGAAGAGGAGCAGGATGGGGTGGTACAACAGCAGCAACAGGTGCAAGAGCCACCTTCATGGGTACAATATAATGTCTCCAGGGTAGCAAGCCAGTGGTACTCCCAGAGTCACTGGAAAGCTCACCATTTCTACGTTTTCCACCAGAAGACACTAGTTCCAGAGCAGCTTCAAGGCGAAGTGAAATAGGTTACAAGACATACAGTAGACGGAGAGTGATACAGCCTAGAGACTGGATTTGTAGATAGGTTTAAATGGCATAAAGTACTGGATGTAGATAGATCAATTTCCATAGATGCAATGTTCAATGACTACAATTTAGCATAGGCTATAGTATAGTTACAGGAATAAGGGGAGGTGTATTGTAGGTTATGTTTATGTACATAGGAAAAAGGACAAAAACACAGCAGTCAACTTGGATCTTTATCGGAAGTATGGGTGTGTACGTTGCGATAAACACCAAACAATACAGTAGATATTTCACCATAATCAAAAATACTGTCTGAAGCCACAGTAAAATATATTTTTTCATTACTATTTCTGTCTAGAAGTTCTTCAAAACTGTTCACTTTACAGTGACCAGCCCTTGGTGTTCACTATAATATTATATCTTTACATTAATATAATATAAAGTACCTAACAGTATTAATTAATTAGCTAAAAAATTTACTAACTTTACTGTATTACCGTACATTAGATATTTAATTAACACCTCAAAGTCAGCACAGTGGTACCATGATACGTAATTTGTAGTACTGAAAAAAATATTATACAAAATTAAACAAAAATTCTGCAGTACACGGAGAGTATTCTAGGAATCTAAGCAAACAGTAAGGGTAAGTGAGGGGTGAGAGTTGTTAGTGCAAAAACTCACACTACCAGTACTACTGTAAGAAATATTATTGTTTGATGGGGGAAGCATGTGACAGCATTTTTCAGCAGCCGAGTATGCTTTATTTACTGTTGTGTCTCCAGGAATTAACATCCTGGTTAGTACTCACGAGCACATAATGCCGCATACTCCTATGACCAAAATGTTCAAATTTTAATTTGTAAACAGTATTTTACTGAGAATAATTACATAAATAATCTCTGTGTACGTAACAGTTTTTGCACTAATTGTAATGACGGAAGGACATTTCATGGCATTTCAATCGTGTATCATTGACTGTATAGGGTGAATGTATGCCTGATAGAATTTGTTCACCTTGTAGTTAACTTGTCATGTTACTAGCATTTGTCTCCATCAATTCAGCCAGTACTTTGTTCTCCTCACCCCTATGAGGGCCATTTCTTTGTGGATGCAATTTTAATAGAATGCTGAACTGTCCAAACCTAAATTATATACTGACCTGCCAGCAGGCATTGTTCTAGAGTGGAGAGACTATTTTTCTACTTACTAATAACAAACATGGTGTTTCGAATACAACTTTAAAATACATTTTTGGATTATATAAGAGTTACCTATATAACAACTGATGTGCAAAAAACCAGTGCAATGTAGCCCTGACATGTCATAGTGTTTAGGTGGGCTCCTTCGTCTGTTAAGATGTGTGCGCAGTTGCAGCAGAAAATAAAAAGTTCCCAGCGTACCTATTTGAAGTCTTCTTATGATTAGAAATCAAGGAATGTTATGCATCGTCAACTGTTTCTTAAAGTGAATTTTTTTCATACAGGGATGAAATCTGTTGGACAGAGCCATTTTTAGCAACAGAAGTGCTTGTACAAAATATTGAAAATGTACACAGTACAGGTATGAGCAACATGCATTTGTCTTTATTCTTATGATAGGAAATAAAAGGCATTGTCTCTGCTGAAAGTCACACACAAGCTCATTACCAATAGTATGATAGCATGCTAGATGAGTAGCTTGCATGTATAGATGATTTATATGTGTATGTCTGGGCTGCCCTTAGCAGTGCTGTACAGCTAGGCCTTCAACATTCCAGACAGATGACCACACTAATGCTCTCCCATGTGGTAAGTATCACTAGCCTTACTTACAGAATGCAACACAGCTTCTCATGCTCTGTACATGTTGCCCAATTATCACATGATATTTTCACACACACAGTGAAATCCCTTTTGTATACTAATCAAGATACCAGTAAAAATGTTGTTAAAAGCAAGAAAGTGTTAAAAGAGAGAAAGATACATGAAAGTGTAAAATTGGGCGGTGTAAAAAAGGAGTTCCTCTGTATATCACTAAATGTTGTTTATGAACCAGGAAATGGGCTTTGTTAGAAGCTGGCAGTAGTATGGGGATGAAATGGCAGTGACAATTTGTAAGAGTTTTTGTTTAGTGGTTTGTACTGATGAGAGTAGAATAAAAATGGAGATACAGTACAATGTTTGATGACGAGGTTGTGAGGAAAAAAATTTCTAAGAATAATGGTGCATCTATCGGTAAAGAAGAAATATAATGACCTGAGTATTTGCGAAGATTGATGTTACAGCGTCAACGGGTTTGGGAAGATCTTCCAGTTGAACATAGTGGAACCAGATACCTGGGCCTGATGCAAGGCCAGATTATATATATATATATATATATATATATATATATATTTTTTTTTGCGGAAGCAACCAAGATTAGGGTCACAAAACAGCTAAGGGCAACATTTTTTATGGTGATAAGGTGGATCGGTATACAAGTGCTAAAACAGTATAACGCATCTGTATGGAATACACTAATATAGTAAATCCATGCATTCAGCAAAATGCTTTTCACTTCCCACAATCAAGGAGGTCTTGATTAATCTAGGAGGTGGGGTACTGTTTACACAATTGGATGCCAAGTAGGCATATTTTTCCTGTGGATAATGCTACTACCAAAAATTTACATTACACATTTCAAAGGGACTTACGTGTATGCACAGAAAACTTCAAGAACTATTTGCAGCTCCTGGTATATTTCAGCATTTTATGGAGTAGTTATTGTCTGAACTTCAAGGGGTAGTTAAATTTTTTATTATATTGTGGTTGCAGGATCCAGTATCCAGGAATATGATGCAAGATTAAAGGCAGTTTTGCACAGGAAACGGATGGCAGATTTCAAACCGAAATTTTAATAGTAAACTATCTAAATACATGTTCATACATAGAAATGCCCCCAGGCTGGCCACAGTAACATCACTGTCAGAGTTACTGTTTTTGGTATACAGCTACAAAGAGTGATTGATAAGCACCCGAACATCTAGCATGCAAACCACAGCATAAGCAAAATTTCTGGAGATTTCACTCAGAGTAGCTAACTTATGTGAGAACAACGACAAGCAGGTTACCTGTAGAAGCTTGTTGTAGTGTTGACTGCATAAGGACAAATGTGTTACAAGATTGTGAAAAAGAATTGTGTGGCAGCAATGCAACATGAGAATCAGCTGTGTGACTGAGACAAGGAAGCTGATAATTAGATCCATCTCACTGCACGTCACTACTGCAACCAGCAGTACAAGCCCAAACGGAAAATAATCACCTTCTTCCAATAGCTGAGAAAACTGCTTTAGAGGAGGAATATTAGGCCCCTTTTCTTAAGTTTCCCAATGAACGCAATGATAACAGCATACCTATGGATGAGCGGCAGAAGGAACTCGCTAAGAGAAGAGTTGCTACAAACCCACGGACAGTAGAGCAACAGCTAGATGGTGCTACATCTCTGAATGTGAGACACTTTCAGTGGGCAGGAGAGATACACAGCAGATATAATGATTTTGTATGGATTAGAGTCGAGATATCAATGGCTTCGCTTTTCACTAGTGTGCTTGTCTTGTTTTCTGTATTTATGTTTCTAGGTTTTTGTTTTGAAAGTGATCTTATGTTTGATGTCTGAATGACATGAATCAGCTTATTTTGTTTCCTGTTTCGAGTGTGTTATGTTTCTAGGTAAGTGTTCTAAAAGGATCTGATACTAGGGTATTTTTTTCTGTATTGGGGAGAGGAATTATGTATTATAAAAACAAGGACATAGGTTTGGTTGGACTGGGCTCACATTTTGGGGAAGTGGCTTCCGTTTCTAGCCTGACCATCCTAGTTTTGGTTTTCCGTAACTTCTCAAGGAAGCTGAAATAAAAGCCCTTCCTGTTCCTGAATGTCTGTGCCACTGATTCCATATCTAACATCCTTGCTGTCTGTGATAAGTAAAGATGTGTACCTCCTTCCCTTAGAATGTATTTGTTTCTATTATTCATATGTTTCTTTGAAATCTATTTTGACAGTATATCTAATAGCTGTATTTATCTCTGAGGAGTCAAAGAATTACCAGAAATAAAGCAAACTCTAAAACTTACATTTAAATATATGCATGAACAAGGCTAAGTTGTTGCCAATATCGAATAAAAATTAAAACTTTGAAATTAACTACAAACCACTAAACACCAAGTTTTTCAAAGCATTATTCTTCCATGATGGCAGTTCTACAGATATCAGGCAACAGCATCAGGTTTTAAATAAATCATTGACATCAGAATGTAAGTCAATTTTAACAAGTTAAGTCTTGAACTGTTTTAATAATAAGGTTTTATTCATTATCTTGTCTTTTTGAAGAGAAGCCCAAAATTAGATACAGCTGCAGAACTTTGTGGCAACTCCACATTCACAGTTTTTAAACACATTTTACAGTATTTTACAAACACATGAATGCTACAAGATAACACACCTGCACATGTATATCGTACCTGTCGTGTGTGCTGTCCTCAAGACATGTGATGACCAACTCAAAGGTGTGCAGTCGGGACTTGCAGAGGGTGGTCCTCACATACCTGGCCAGCCTGGCCACCTCGGTGCTGGTGAACTCGTGCCCCAGCAGGGATGATATACGGACTAGTCGAACACTGTCGTTCTCCGAGAGAGCGGAGAAGAAGGAGTCCAGCAACTCCTCACAGTCCGCGCCCTTGTCGAACTGGAACACCAGCTCCAGGGCTTCCATGGTGCACGCCTCACTCCGTAGCACGTGCGACCAGCCGTCCAGCTCCAAGGGTGCCGTGTGGACTAAAGGTATGGGGACTCTCGAGCCACCAACCACCCCGCCAGAACCCACGCCCAACCAACTGCCTGTCGACGCCCCCAGCAGTCTGCACACCGCCGCCACATTACTGTCCGTCGGTCCTGCGGCTTGCAGGAGCATGAATAATGTCCTCGTGGGGAAGTCGAGTGGGCAGAGCTGGTTGAACACCAAATGTCCCTTACGACCAAGCAGACCCATGAGAAACCTTAGAATCAACACTGTGCTATTATCTGCCGAAGAACCGCCACTGCCGACAGAGTTAAACCCCGGCAAGTCTTCTAGCTCTCTCCTTAAAATGTTCGTGTAGTGTACAATTGAAGAGATGTAGTAGGCGGCTAGGAACTCTGCGAAAGTGCGCACAAGAGGCGAATAGTAGTCGAAGCGTTTCTTCTGGCCGTGGCTGAAGTTGAGCTCCCGGTTGAGGAAGCCCAGCTCGGTGACCTCCAGTCCACCGCCGCGGCAGTGCGTGCGGATCTCCAGGTCGGTGTACACGAACCTCTCGTCCTTGATGCAGGCGAGGGAGAGTTTCCCGAACTCCGCGAGCAGCTTCTTGCAGTGGCCGGGCAGGTCGGCGGACGCGGTTGCTACCACGTCGCCCTTCCTGGCGAGGCTGCGGCGGATAAGGCACTTGAAGAGGGCCTGGTGTAGGTCGAGGGAGTCGGTAGGTATTCGGCCGCCGTCACTGTCGAAGAGTACACAGAGCATGAGCCAGCCAAGCGGCCAGCAGGCGAGCGGCCGTAGCACGCTCTGGCTGGCCGAGACGAGCTCGAGAAAGTGACCGGCGCTCTCTGGCTTCTTGTTGGCGGCGAAGTACGCCATGACGAGGCGCTCAACGTGCGACCAGTCGAGTCCATGTAGCAACACCCTCCTCTGCACCAAGTGGCTCAGCTCGGAGCTCCAGCCCGGGCAGCAAGTCACCAGGATGCGACACTCTGGGAATAAGCGACCCTCCAACAGCTCAGCGGCGTCTCCCAGAGCCTCGCGGCCTGCCCCTGGCCCGTTGCCTGACCCCTGACCTTTTCCTTCTTGGCCCCACAGGCTGACAGCCTCGTCGTAGCCGTCCAATACGAACAGCAGCCTGTCTTCCAGTAGCCCCAGACATTTCCACACCTTTGACAGACAAACATTTCATGTTGAAAACACCCACAACTCCCGTAAGCTTTACGTCAAAATTCCAGACTAATTATACAGCAACAATGGTCTAGTAAAATAGTATTTGTAACTCGCAGGAATATTTTTTCAAACGTTGTCTATATCTGTGTGACTGTTGATTTATGCGCACTATTTATATAAACTATATTAAACATTATCTATGCATTTATTGGCATTAAAAATAATTGGTCGCTAGTTCAATTAAAAACACTACATATTTTCCCTCAAACCAGTAAATAAGAAACAATAGAATGCTATAGTTAATGCGTGGTGTATTTAATGTGGTATTAGACCTATATGTATGCCTTTTAAATAGGATGCAATGAGGTATAATGCACCTGTGAATGTTTGTAGATCAGTGCTTTACATACGACTAGTGGGCGGAAGAGTATCAAGAAATGTTCTCGGATAGAACTATTTGTAGATTGGTTGTCAACCTTAGTCTCTGAAGTCCAATTAGAGTAAATTTGTACATTATGTTACAGAGACCGAGTTATTTACAACTGCTAGTTACAAAAGGTTTTAAAGAATCCTGGAGCAGTAACTTACCAAAGTAAAGACAAGTGGATTGGGCAGAAATCGTCCGCCCAAATTTGTAACGGATCATGTCAGTTTAGCGGTTTTATTTATTTATTTTTCAAATCTCAACGTAGGCTACCAGTTTGTTTACACCTAAAATGGTTGAAACTGTGATGGTGTGACATCGCTGAACACTACCTAAAACCGAAGGTTCCGAGCATGCAATTTTTTTTGCCCACGAGTGGTGATAGGCTCTTTGTCACTACTTTAATTTGCAATAAGGAGTTTTATCTTAACGTAAATCTGTATCCACACAGGTTGCGGAGGAAATCACTCCGAAATTTGTGACGAAAAAAAAAAAACAGCTCTTCTGTCATACAACAGTTTGAACGAACAGTGCAGACCATTACATATATATTTCCATAGCCAAAACCCAACTATATGGGGAATCACGTGTGGTTCCAATAGGATTATGTCAATGCACACAGCAAGGATATCAATGAATGTCCAAAGAGAGTTCTTTCCAGAACATTTGATCTTACATGATGTTATTACATAGGCCTACCAGTAGCCAACACTGCCCTCCATTCTCGTCTGGTTATTGCTAAAGGTGCAATTCTATCAACATCAGACGCGAACACTAGACGACCAAAAATACGAAATTAATTTGGAAAACATATTAAATACCACGTGAAGGTGTGTGCGTATTTGCTCGTTTCAACTTTGAAATACAATTGCAAATACCTTCAAATACTGCTTTGTAATCAACATCACAATGTGGGAGGTAAAATTACCGCAACCTGTATATACATACAAATTCATTCACAAAACACATGACCAAAACCTACTTTAAAAAGATAATGCTCGAGCTTAGCTCGAATGATACAAATTTGTATTCATGTTGTGGTAAATGTCTTCGGTATAGGGAATGTAAAGATAAGTGTAGGGGAACTTTAAGTGGGTCCAGACCTGCGCGAAGCCGTTGCCGCCACCGTATGTACCGCCGCCGCCGGTCGTCCAGGGGCTGGATCCAGTGCCAAGCGCTGACTTGGGTAGCAGCTCCTTGCTGAGGTAGTGGGCTAGCGAGCCACCACGAAGTTCTCTCAGCGGCACGAACAACGCCAGTTGGATGGACGGCCCCAGCCAGTCGTCCTGCGTCGCCCACGAGTGCAACAAGCGCAGTGCTAGCGTCGTCTTGCCGCTGCCAGGGCAACCCTCCACCAGTACGCGTCGCGGCGCCTCGTGTAACACGCCCTCGCTCGTCTGCAAACACAGCCAACATCTTTGCTTGACGTATGCCTAGGCTATACATGTGTGCAGTTTCGTTCATTAGGACTTCGCTTATCCAACATTCAGACGTTCCATTGCAAAAAAAAAAATAATAATAATAATAATCTGCAAGAACATCAAACTGCAAGTCTGAGCGTAGTATTTTTTACTCTGTTTTTGTTGTTTTGTTGTAAAATAATATTACAAGATTTGTAATCAGTAAATTAAAATGTTATATACAGGATATCCTACATCCATTTAAAAACCTTCGTGATTTCTAAACACAGTTAAACTACAAGACATGAATCTCGTAGCTTGCAGCATCTTCTACATAAAGCCACTCAAAAAGTTTTGTTTTTATTTTTACATGATTTATTTCGTTTTGTTTTAGGTGTTAATCTATCAAAAATAACTTTTATTTATCTTTTACTTAACACCTCCTGATTGGCTGGCATTTTTTGCTTGCCCAACGTTCTGCAGGAAAGTTTTTGTTGGATAATCGAAACTCTAGGACATTCTGTTTCACTTGGCACAGAATATTGTGACAGTTTTGAAGGTGCTGTAAACTGGCGTTATTTTGACTGCATGAGTTAACTTTCTCACAGTTCGAATGTTAATTTTCCTGTCGTTTGATAAAGAAATATGATCAGTTTTAACAGTGCAAATAAAATGTAAATTTCTTAAATATACTGCTCCAGTATGACCCAAAAAATTATACACTGCATGGGGCAAAGTTAACCTGTAGGAAGTATCTCCAGTTCATATTACTTACTTTTTATGTTATTCATGATTTTGATACTAAAATGTAACTTTTAAATGTCCTCTGTGCCAATATGTACAGTAAATTTATTCCTAAAAAAAACTGTAAAAGTTGTACGAAGTTATACGAAAACAGGGTACCAGGAGATAACAGGAGTGAAAGTAAGGGAGAAGGTACCACAAGTGAAGAACTTCTTGGGAATAGGTACCAGAGGTATATAATTAAGAGAGGAGATACTAGGCGTGTTTGAGCAAGTCGAACGAAGTACAAGAAGTGTTGCAGTAAGGAAGGTGGTACTAGGAGTTTAGGTTAAAGGCAGGGGTGTGGGGGGTATGGGAAGACGTACCTGAAGTTTAGAATTAAGGGAGGAGGTACCAGGAGTGTAGGATTAAAGTAGGAGGTACTGTACCAGGAGTATACGAGTGATGAAGGTACCGGTAGAGTAGGAGTACGGGAGGAGGTATAAGAAGTATAGGAACAATTAGCAGGAGGGAGGTGTGAGGGAATGAACATCAAGAGTGTTGGTGTAGGAGTAAGGGTGAAGGTACTAGAAGTGTGGAAACATCAGGAGCAAGGAGAGTGAGTGTCGACATTATTTTTTAAAACTTCTCGACATGTTGAGGTCCACACGTAAATATCGTGTTCGAAATAGTTAAGATTATAATTGGTATGGTCGAGACAGACATGTCGAGTTTTTGTACACATGTGACATACAGTATGTTGTATCGAGATGTCACATAACCCTATATGAGGGCAAGGTCGAAACTGTTGAGTGGTAAATTAAGGCCACGCTCCCCTGTTTGCACTGTTATTGCGATAACTTTGTTGCGCATTAACGAGAGCAGATATAATGAATTAGTTTGACAGTTTCGTTTCAAATGGTGTTAGCCGTGATGGCAAATTTTATTCAAGACAAGAAATGATATGGTTTCTTCTTAAAAGTCAATATGCAATAATTTAGTTACTTACGTGGTTAGCTGAAATCGTAGTATTTACCGGCTTTAAAAAAATTAACCAGCATGGAGAAAATAGCTCTTAACAAAATTACCAAGCAGATTTTATGACACCTACTCTCGTTCAGGTTTAAATAAATCAATTATTGCGGTATAAGTCATCATTTTTAATGTTTGTATTTTGTGTCATAACTTTTCTTCTGGCTAAATGTTCGGCACTTTAACCTAACTACGGAATAGAATTTTAGACACTGTGAATATATTTTTGTCATTACCGTTGTTACAGATCGAATTGCAGATAGAAAATTCTGATTACATTCTAACTGCAATTCGTTCTGTAACAACAGTAACGGAAAATAAAGATTTATGAATTCAAGATGGTGACATCACTCACTCTTACGAGAGAAGCCAGAAAGATGCGAATGCGGCAAGAAGGGAAGAGTGTGGGAGGAGGATGAGAGACAGACGCACCCTGACAGCGGCCAGCAGCTGGTCGAGGCGGATGGCGTCGCGGCTCTCGGCGCCGGCGAGGGGCGCCAGCTGCAGCGCAGGCTGGAAGGCGGCAGGACATAGTGCACCTAGCGGCGTGGCTGGAGGCGCCCAGAGGGGCGGGTGTGCAGGTTCACGGCCTGCCAGCTCCCGGTAGAAGGCGCGCAGGAAGCGAAGTAACCTTGCCAGAGGGTCACGCTCCTTCTCGGGGCTGGCACCGCCTCCACCACCGCCCCCGCCGCCTCCTCGCCGTGATGACGCTCGTAGTGAGGAGATGTAGTGTGCGGGGGCGGGCGGCGGCGGCGAGTCCAGTGGCGAGGACGGCGGTGTGTTGGCAGGGCAGCGGCTCGACAAGGACGTAGGCTCGTCATCCTGTAACAAGAGGTACTGTCCTCGTCACACTGCCCTCCCTCCTCTACCCTGTCACGACCTATGACAAGATACCTCACTACAGAACTAGAAACTTCATACACGTACACACTAACATGTGCACTATTGCAACACAGCAAATCACAAGCAGAACAACGTGCAACATTAAGACTTACGGGGACTGGTAGTAAACTTGAAGATAGCTCTCCGTGCCACGTGTTCGAGTAGGCTAAGAGGCGTGGCTAAGGGCCGGGGGCGCGGTTCATCACAGTGACGTGTCTAGAGGAAGTCGCAGTGGTGGGGGTGCGAGCCATCTGCCTTGTCCTTCCCCTATCTCATTGTAAGCCAATCTCCCTGAGA
>PNEQ01002920.1:9203-28289 GCA_003012365.1 Medauroidea extradentata | reverse complement strand
GTGTGTGCATTTTTTGTTCGTCTCGGCTTTGTGCAAGTCCGTTACTAGTTACTGCGATTAACGGTACAGTAGAGTCCACAAGTTCAGGAGAGTATCGGTTTGCACAAACATCGGTTTAAAGCGAGTACATCGGTATCGGTAGCTAAGTAATTATCGGCCGATACCGATACATAAACGACTACATCGGCACATCCCTACTCTCGAAACTCGCTTTCGACTCGTGGTCAAAAATCTATTTTCTCGATTTATATAATCGATATCTCGAATCGGACGTAATTTACTACAGAATACGTCAAAAATTTCGTAATTTCGCACATAATTGATTAATTTCGCGATTTCAAACAGAAGTGGCAAATTTCGCAATAATTTCGCAATTTCGCATATCGCGAAAAACAGGTGTCTCTAAGTATTTAGGAAAGTTTTGGGTACATATTTCAAAATAATTTAGACTTAATGTGTTTATCTGATTTAAAGTATTCAATAACTACATATCTATAATTTCTAGAGAATCCTCTTGTGTTGTTTTGAAGTTCTGCAACTTCACTGCCAATAGTGTGGTAGGGTAGCAATCCAACCTTTTGTAGAACTTTGATTTGTAATTTATGTGAGGTTATCATGTACTAAATCAAGCAAAGTGATATGCGGAACAATGTGTGTTCGTCCTTTCTAATGTGTGTGTAGAGGTGCCAACTACTATTGATTATCCGTAGTGTATACAAATTATGATGGTTTACTATGGTAGTACGGATTCTGTTAATAAATTACGGATTTATTGTCTTCCGCCGGACTGTAAATAAACAGGCATGTTCCATTGTCTATGCATGTATTTCTATCCGTAGCTGTGTGGATCGTATGACGCATTATTTCATTTCCCACGCTCCGGCACACAGTGTTTTTTTGTTTCGTACATTTTTAGTTTGCGGAAAAAATATTTTGGCGATGGTAGCATATTTACAAACTAGTTTGTTTACACTTTGCGCAGCCCACATTGGAAGGTGTTCGTATGCATTAGAAAAATCAATCTCATACATTAGGGAAAATTCCTAGAAAAAATTTTTAATGTTTACCTAATTTTTCCAAATTATTTCGGCACTAAATGCAGCCAGGCAAAGCAATAGCTCCGTGAACATTGTAATTTTCGAATTTTTCAACTTTAAAAATGCCATATTTTCAAACGCCGCCACAAACATTGAAAACACGTTCTTATTGGCTAACACATTTATGACGTAGTCTTACTTGTTTTGGTTAGCCACCTCACGCCAGGGACAGTTGTGTATATTGGAATTTTTCAACGACTTGCTCAACTAATAAAATTTAGCGAACCCGGTTACGTAAAAGTTAATTCTGGGAATTCACCCGTTGTTTAGGCATGCGTGGTTGTAGATTTGGTAGCCAACAACGAAGATTTATTTCACTTGAGTTGATTTTAAAGGAGTGAAGACAGCAATGTATTAGTGGGCCTAGCTCTCTGTCACACATTGAGATGTTTTAGTTATAGGTTTGAGTTTATGTAAATTTAATTTAAATTCTAGAGAGAGAATAACTTACTACGAATTCAGTTTAATGTTTCAGGTCCAATATATTATCATAAGTTTTGGTTTGAAAGGTCAGACGAACGAAGTTCACATGCGTACAAAAAGTGAACCTATCGAGCTTATGTTTGGAATGCATTTAACCAAGCCTGGCACTGACTATGATCGACATTCTAGTTGCACAAATTGGTAAAATAACATGGCAGATCAATTATTGTATTACAAGTACATTTTTTCTCTCAGTAATTTTTACGTTTCTCATGAACGGCATTGAGAACTGTGCAGCCATATCGGGGCAAGTTTCGCAAGACCCCGCCCACTCCTCGAATTATCGGCCAATCAGGGGGGTTTGAACTCGCCTGTTGGCTAATGACGTTGCCACAGTCAGTGGAACAGCCAAAACACTACAGCTGTAGAGATTTTGTCACAAACTGCACGCTATTGACTGCAATTTTTAACTTAAAAGAACTTATTTATTTTCTGCTAACCGTGTCATGTTGTACATAATACAGCATTACATACGTATATTGTATTTTTGTTGTTAATAGTAGACTATTAGGTCTCTTCTTGAAGCTTAAACCATGCAGTCTACCTTGATTTATCAGACGGCGCCAAAGATTTTATTCTGAGTAAATTGAATTGTGTTGCTGCGAAACGAACTATTATCCACATTTATACCCTTCGAAGTTCAAGCTATACTCAATTTTACCGTATAAACTACCTTATTTAACACAATTTCACGTCTTGAACGTATGTTGCTGTCGTTTGTGTGTTACGTACATTTAAATGTACAGTATCGTGACGTCACAGGGAATTCAACATGGCCGTTCACGTTTTTGCCGCGCAAAACAGACTGCTCATTTCATTTAAGTTTTTCTGGAGTTACACAGACGCAATGAAAGAAAATATGGTACCATTGTTCATTAAATTAGACGCACTTTTGAATAAAAATGTAATAAAAAATAGGAATTTTCCCTATTGATTGTTTATATTACTTCGGGCATGGCTGCAGACTTGTGACTTATCTGTTATTTGTTGATGTTGACTCGTGCAGTTGAATCAAGTCGTGCATGGATATGGAAAAATGAAGCGTGTTTGTCCATACAAGTATCATTCAGAATATTCGCAGTTGTGGACATGTTTATGTGCTTCAAATGTATCCCAACAACACGTGTTTTGTGAATCGTGGAAATGTGACTTCATTGTAAACACAGTGGCAAAGATTCCGCTGTCATATTTTCAATAAAAAAGTCAAGTATTTTTGAAGTTAGAAATTTTGAGGGATATATATACGTATACGGTTACACAAATAACAGTGATGCTGGAGATTCAACAACAAATGCTGAAGTTACCAACGAAGCTTTGCTGGTTCTGCTGGGGCATAAACTATAAATGAAATCTGAGAAACCACACAAAATAGGTGCTGGGTATTAGAGAGCTCTTGTGATCTACTGGTGATATTTCTGGCTGGTTTTGAAATTTAGCCTATATTGTGGCAAAGTGGAACTTGCTTCACAAGGAATATTATCCCTGGTCTGGTGTTTCTCCTCTCACCTCAACTATCAACTCCTGTGCTTGGCGTTACAAACTGTCATGGAACATGATGTTTTTCTGTGCCAATTTTTTTTGCATAGCCTCAAACATTGTTGGTGGAGAAGGGAAGATGACAGGAGGTCACTATCCCTCTTCTCTAAAGGAGGGGAGGTACCAGCATTTATCTCCACCTAAGTTTGACATCTTCATTTTTTCATTTAGTAACAAAGTAGTTAATTTTCTCTCAACCCAAGGGAATCAAAAAAGTTAAATGAACACAAAAGACGTCAGTGACTATTATTATCAGCTGACAAGGATAGAGTTAGTTTTGCAAGGCCATTTACCGTAAAACTAAACAGTTTATTTGGTTGTTCGGTGTGCTTGGATTCTCAGCCCTTAGAATGCCAGTGAAAGAGTCAGACACATTTATTACATACAAACATGTCATAGCAATAATGGTGTAATTTTATTTGGAACTGTCTGCTTATTTAAATTAATTATTTGTGCAAACTGTATTATAATATCTGGTAAAAAAAAAAAAAAGTCAATATGCAACAGTCACAGAGCTAGGTGGGGAAGGGGGTACGGGTCACAGCCCTCCTTTCCCTTAACCGCGAAAAAATAGTAAAAAGCTAAAAAACTAAAACATATTTTATCTTAAAAATATTGAACTCTGCTATCGGATTATTCAAAGCTTCAATAAGAAAACTGCTTGATAAGCACCTTTTTACTGCTTAAAATAAAACATTTTCCTTTGGGGAGGAATTCTGAACCTTGCCTGCTTAAGGAGTGATTGGCATTCCTATATCAAATTTTCAGGTTGGAACCACTCCCCGTTCATACTGTATTTGATACATATTGTATTTATACCACTGAGTTACTTAAATGTTGCACACAGTGCTGTGGTTATGCTTGTTTCCATATACTGGTTTTACCACTCCACCATGATGCATGTGGCAAAAAAACCAAAGACATGATGTAAGATAATCAGCAAAGTTCTCCTCCCCCCTCCCCTTCCCTGGGTAGAAAAGCTTCCGCTGCCCCTAATCTCAAATTATAAGTCTTGTCACCACTAGGAAATCAAACATTCTCTGCACAGGCACTCCAAAACAGTCAACCATAAAGGACAAACACTGTATTAGTTGCACTCAACTCTATCAACATGTTCAGACCCAGTATTTTTCTACTGCCTCAAGGGTATGTTGAATAACTTTTTTGGGTGTAGCCATACTCTTTCAATGAAACTACGAGCATGTGAGTATGACGTTGTGCATGTGTGAGTTGTTTTATCAAGGTATATTGATGTGTACTGTAATCTTAATAATAATCTTCACGAATTTCAAGATGCCACTTACCAAAATGAAAACAAAAGCCTAACTGGTATTTGGAATTCTGGGCAGCGCTGTTTCAAAAAGGAAGTGCCACAGTCAGCAGCATTGTCACATTTCCGAGATTAGGCAGAAACTTCAGAACAGAAAAGTTTCGTGGCCCGAACATCCTACCTGCTCTCTAGAGATCACATTTTAACATTAATCACTAGTAAATAGAGTAATCAGATAAAAAAAAACACACACACATTAAACCTCGTTAACTCATACAATTAGTCTTACATACAGGTTGTGCTAAGAATAGTTTGTGTGCATTTATGTATAGGAAGTGGGCATAACTTCACCACAGGCCTGGTGAAAGTGCCTAGCTGGGTGCAGACTTCAGAAACACGCACAGGGTTAGGTCTTTGCTACTCTTCTAAGTTTCCGTCACAATGGTAGCAGATTTCGTCTTTTGTAAATCCAATTAATAAAGTTCAAAATCAGAGCAGTTCTTCTACCATGTCTCATTGAAGTATCTGTCCAGCAGAAGTGTTATTGTTGGGCATGACCTTGTACCCCTAAATTCATCACTGGGACATGGCACTGAAGTTGAGCAGGAGTCATTGCCAGGAGGAGTCCAACAATTAAGGTTTGGTGAAGGTTGACGTCTCAGCTATGGTTCAACTCTGGTGGGTGAACATATGCTTTGAGACTTGCAGTCTTTGACTCATACTCTTGTACTGTACTGAACCACCTGGTATGTAGCTAGCTTCCCTACCCTACACTCCGGGTACCATAGGGCTTGGACAGGGCTGAAATACAGTGGGACTGTTAAGATAATTTTCCTTTGTCAAAATATGAATGGCCGTGGTGAGCCAGTCATTAACACCAATAAGTTACAACTATTGACTGTACAGGTAATCCATTACCCTTGCATACCTCTTGTCTTTCCTACCTCATACAAAGAGCTGATACAACAATAGGGTTTTTGAAGAAAACTTAAATTATATTTTTCAGTTAACCTTGCGTCTGAAAAAGCTGTCTTCCTTCTTTGGTAGACAGATTAGCTCTTGTATGCCGGTAGTAAAACTGTCTTTGTCAACTCAACATTCTCTGAGTGTCAAAACAGGTCCTCGAACATAGGACATTCTTTGAGTGTAACAATTGTTTGTCATAAGGAAAACTGTCTTTCAAAAATTAACTATCTCTCCAATTGTTTAAGTTCTTATGGCCAAAACAAACTGCAGACTACTTCAAACTCCTTTGTCCGTCTGTCCATTTTGTCTCATAGACTGTTTGTAGTAGTGTGATTGATACCTTTTCAAGGGACTACTAAATTATTTATTTAACTTGATTTCTATTTTTTGCCACTTGTTTTAAGGTACTAGGAAACACAATGTATACTTTTATAGCTGATAAGCGTTAACATATGAGATCGCAATAAAATTTAGTGATTAGTTCTTGATGTCCTTTTAAAAAAAAATGTTCACATTGTAGTAAATTGCATAAATGTAACTCCCCTTCATAGTGAGTAAGTATAACGATAATTGTGTCGATACATGGGAAAAACAGTATGTAGTACTTAACACTCTTACTGTCAGGGCATCTAACCCTTGCATTCCTGCCACTCACTGAGCTTCCTCAATAACACCAGATTTTAGCCATCAGCAATTGCCATGTGCACCTCATGGGCATGCAGTCAAACTAGGTTTGAATCTTACATGCTACTGAGCTTAGACTATGCATTTAGTATTTTGACTCTGTGTACTGTTTTAAACTTATGTTATTTTATTTTAAGAATTTTCAGTGTGGAAACTATAAACTAGTCATGTTGTATAACTTTTATTAATATTACGTGGTGTTTAGTGCAGTTTAAGTTTTGCATATGTTAAAACATGTATTGCTAGAAGTTATTTTTTAAATTTCAGGGCCACATTGAAGATCTTCGAAAGCAGGAGAAGGAAGCAGCACGTTTAGAGAGTGTTCTCAGTAGATTACCCCAGGATCCAGAGACAGCTAGTCTAGTCGCGAGCTTGTCTAGTGCTCGAACGAGAGTTGTGATTCTTTTGTCACAGGCAGAACAAGGAAGAGTTGCTGTTGAGGTTAGTCTAGACTGCTTCTTATATTTAACTGTTTTATTTTAAAATTATTTGTTTTTCAGTATCAGTTTGTAACAAAAAGTGCGGACAGCATGCATGACTACACAAAATAGATCTCTCCTATTTTAGAAGTTACTTAGAAGTCTGATTTGTTTAAATGTTCAATCTGAAACAGCTTATACATTCACGTTAAACAATTAATTGTATTATTGGTGGAGTTTTACAGTACTGTTCTAGGGTACCTATAAAAGAATGACTAAAAACATTAGACAATAATGAGAACTTTGTGCTTAGTGATAATTAGTAAATAATCATTCACTACAGTATAAAATGTGTGAGTGAAACATAATCATGTTAATCTGAGTTAGCAATACTTTCTTCTTGTAATTTATTCTCCTTGTAATTTATTTTGTGTTTATCAGTTATGCGTAATGCTGTATACAGTCAAAACTCTTAAATACAAACCTGAAGGGACCAAAATTTTGGCTGTTTGTAATAATGAGGATTGTATTAACAGGTGTTCACTAAAACCTTAAAATGTTTCTAAAATTTAGGTCACTCTGTCTATCCCCACAAATCAAATAGTATTTTAACCACAATGACTTTCTTTTACTTGAGAACTTGATATTGCATGGTTTAATGCATAAACAAAATTTTTATTGAAAATTCGAGAGATTATTTCATTTCTTCTCCCATTCCAAAGGGTGTAAAAATCGCTTTGTATTCATGAGAATTTAGTATTAACAAGGATTGTATTAATTAGGTTCCACTGTATGTAAGGTTCCACTGTATGTATATAAATGACAATAATAACACATTTTAATTACGTATTTCTAAGCTTTGAAGATATGGACTCTTGTGCTTAAATATACATGATAATGCTACAAAGCTTTAAAACGGTTTATACCACCTGTCTTCATTACTTTTGTTTAGTCAGCACAGGCAGTGCAAGAGAAGCGTCTGATGGAGATTGCCCAGTACCGCGTATTGCTAGCTGACTTGGAGCAGTGGTTGACCAATGTGCCAACCTTTACCAGGGCTGTAGATTGCAGCTCACTAGCAGCAATACAGAGCGAAATTATACACCACCAGGTGAGTAACTGTGTAAAGTTTATGTTTTATTGTTGTTGTGCATGTGTCGGTGAATATGATTATGTTTTGTGGTCACACCACTTGTGTGCAGGCTCTTGGACGAGACTTGGAGCAACGAGAAGAACAACTCTCTGAACTGGCAGAGTTGTGTGCTAAGTTGCAGAGTTATCCTGATGTTCAACACCTTGCCTCAGAGCTTTCGGACCAGCTCAGGCTTCTAGAGGATACTCTCAGAGATGCTAGCATCACTCTTAAATCACGTCTTGATGCTTTACAGGTACTGGATACAGCTGGGCAATTTCTGTCTCATTTCCTTTTGCTTCATGGCTTGTTACAATCAGTTTCTTTCTTTCATTATCATTTCAGTGGTTTGGACTCCTACTGCTATGTTTCATCCTTACTGGTGTCGGTTGCAGTCTCTTTGCATAATGTTAACTGAATTGCTTTAATTTCATTTTCTTCATTTCTTGGTTTGTTCTGCTTGCTTCTTTTGGGTTTATTTGACTGTTCCTGGGTTGCTTGATACCACATCATATCAAACTAATTAGATTTCTTCTTGAATTCCTTTTGCTACATCTTGCTTCAGAAATGTTTATGTTTCACGAAATTTCTACTTTGCGTTTTTAACATGCTGATTGTACATGCAACATTGATTGGAATTTTTTTAGGAATCCCTAAAATTGGAAGAGTCTAAAGAAGAACTTCTTGTGCCTTCATCTCAAGCTCGGGAAGAATCACCAGTGCCTGTTGCTGGACGTGAGTTACTTGTCTTAGAATCTTTCACTTCTCATGAAATTCCTAAGGAATTAGTTATTGTTAGTAAATCTGTTATAGAGCTTCTGCCAACAGGAGAACAAGCAGATGCAAAAAAGCCACAGGCTGATGATGGATCATTTCCTGCTGTGAGTTTGCCCACAAGTCCTCGGGAACATGAAGATGACACCATAGAATCTAATGCCTCCCCAATACCTGATGAGGAAGTTTCATATCCAATTCCTGCCCAACAGGTACCAGAGGAAGCTCCAGTGTTGCAAACGACAGAAATTGCTTCCCAAACTGGAGATAGTTTGTTGGAACATCTTAAACCAACTGCACAACAGATAACATCTAAAGATATAGGCATAACTTGTCAGCCTCCAGTGGATGTGGCAACTTCTGTTGTAGGGGATGTTCAGAAAGGTAACATAAAAGTTTTGCAAAAACTTCATGGTGATGAGGAAACAATAGAAGTAGCAACCAAACAGAATGTAGAATTTAAAGATCCTGCATTGTTGGACAATCAGAGTTTAGTTGAGCCTGACAATAAACAAGATAAAGACCTTATGGTTCAGGTAAAATACAAAGGAAAGGCAGAGGATACTGATAAGGAAACTACATCAGAACTGAATATTATCCACACAGTACCGCAGTCATTTGAGACAGTAATAGTGGATCCTGAAGATACAACCACAGAAGTTTTTGTGGATGCTGATGGCACTAAAAGAATCATTGTACGTAAAGTTCGCCGCACTACCATATCTGTGCAACAGCATCAAACTAGTCCACATGGTGTCACTGGTATTTCAACAGTAACATTACCTGAAGATTATGTAGAACCAGATCAGCAGATGGCATTTTCAAAAGTTGTTCTTAAAGGACAGCAGGAGACAGTATCGCACAGCCAACCAAATGATAGCAAAGTTGTCACATCTAGCAAGACATATGTTGGCCAAATAGTGGCAGGAGTCCCAGGTGAAGAGGTCATAGTATCAGAGTTTTCCTCTGATCCTAAACATGAAACGGTCATGTACCATTCTTCCAGTCAACCTGAAGATGGAACAGTGTCACCATCCAAGCAGCTTACTGTGGAAATGATACAGCATGATCATATACCTGAAGATACTGCCACAGATATATACATGCAGGATGATGGCAGGTATCTAAAGTCAACTTCAAGTGTACAGGCAGTAGTACAGCAAGTAACGAGGAAAACTGTTCGTAAAGTGAAAAGAGTTATACGTCATGTAACAGTAATTGATGGTAAGGAACATGTAACTGAAGAAATAGTAGAGGAGCCAGAAGAAGTTGAAATAACACAGGAAGGTATACCAAGAGTGAATATTGAAATAAAGCATGATATAACTGCACCAGAAGACATTTCAAAAGAATTTTCATTACACAGTTTGCAAACCAGGCCAGTGATAGAAGAGATAAAAGAAAACATAGAGGTTACAGAAGGCAGTTGGAACAGAAAGCAGGATAGGCCAGAAGTTTATGAACAATATATAACAGATAATGCTGATAAACCTGAGGAAAGTGAATCACATGTAGATTTTATTCCTGAAATAACTGGTACTGTTAGAGTACACAAATCAACAAAAGGCAAGCAAAAAGACAAAAGATCAGCAAAGAACCTTTCAGGATCATCTATCATAACAGAACCAGTTGTAGTGACCAGAGAAAGTGATAGCAAAGATACAGAACAAAAAGGATATGCAGTTCCTGAAGATGTTGAAAAGGTAAAGCATATTAATATCATTCCCAAGGAAACTGTATCACCACCAACCAGCATGACTGTTACAACAGACAAGAGAATATTTCGTAGAGTAGTGATGGGTGAGGATGGGACAGAGACAGTAAATGAGGAAGCATTTGACTTGTCTGATGTTGGCGACATAGTTAGTTCGTCAGTGACAACAATTGTGGAAACACCAACATCACCACTGAGTATGATTCATACAAGAAATAAGGAAATTATCTGCAATGTAGAAATTGGGCGTGACGGTAACAAAGAAGAAACAGAAGAAGTTATTGACTTGCCTGATGTTGAACGCGAAAGTTATCCAACATCAACCACACTTAAAGAAATTCAGAAATCACCAGTGACTACCATAACTACAGTAAGAAAAATAATCCGGAAAGTGGTAATTGGCACTGATGGAAAAGAGACTGTAACAGATGAAGTTGTTGACATGCCTGACATTACTAAAGGAATTGAAGGTTATCCAATATTGACAAATGTTGAGGAAACCCAGACTTCACCTGTAACTGCCATGATTCATACAACAAAGAAGAAAATAATTCGTACAGTAGTGATTGGTCCCGACGGAAAGGAAAATGTGACTGAAGAAGTAATTGACTTGCCCGAAGACGTTGAATACGTCGGTCATCCAGTTTTAACAACTGTTGAAGAAACTCAAACATCGCCAGTCACTTCTACAATTTATACTGCAAAGAGAAAAATAATCCGTAGAGTTGTTATAGGCCCTGATGGCAAGGAAAACGTAACAGAGGAAGTTGTTGACTTGCCTGATGATGTTGAAGAAATACAAGGTTATCCAGTATTAACAACAGTTGAAGAAACTCAAACGTCACCAATAACTACTGTGATTCATACAACAAAGAGGAAAATAATCCGTAAAGTAGTAATTGGTCCTAATGGCAAGAAAAATGTGACAGAAGAAGTAGTTGACTTGCCAGATGATGTTGAAGAAGTAGAATGTTATCCAGTATTAACAACAGTTGAAGAAACACAAACTTCACCAATGACTACGATTCATACAACAAAGAAAAAAATAATCCGTAGAGTAGTTATTGGTCCTGATGGCAAGGAAAATGTGACAGAAGAAGTAGTGGACTTACCAGATGATGTTGAAGAAGTAGAAGGTTATCCAGTATTAACAACAGTTGAAGAAACACAAACTTCACCAATGACTACTATGATTCATACAACAAAGAGGAAAATAATCCGTAAAGTAGTAATTGGTCCTGATGGCAAGAAAAATGTGACAGAAGAAGTAGTTGACTTGCCAGATGATGTTGAAGAAGTAGAATGTTATCCAGTATTAACAACAGTTGAAGAAACACAAACTTCACCAATGACTACGATTCATACAACAAAGAAAAAAATAATCCGTAGAGTAGTTATTGGTCCTGATGGCAAGGAAAATGTGACAGAAGAAGTAGTGGACTTACCAGATGATGTTGAAGAAGTAGAAGGTTATCCAGTATTAACAACAGTTGAAGAAACACAAACTTCACCAATGACTACTATGATTCATACAACAAAGAGGAAAATAATCCGTAAAGTAGTAATTGGTCCTGATGGCAAGGAAAATGTGACAGAAGAAGTAGTTGACTTGCCAGATGATGTTGAAGAAGTAGAAGGTTATCCAGTATTAACAACAGTTGAAGAAACACAAACTTCACCAATGACTACGATTCATACAACAAAGAAAAAAATAATCCGTAGAATAGTTATTGGTCCTGATGGTAAGGAAAATGTGACAGAGGAATTAATTGACTTGCCAGATGAATTTGGCCACCAAGAAAGTTTCCCATCTGTAAGCAATGTTGAAGTAGCAGAGCAGTCATACTTACCTGGTGATTTTCACACACCTGAAAAAGAAATTACTCCCATCATAATGCGTGGCAAATATAAGAAAATAGTGCCAGAAGAAGTGGCTACCTCGGTTATTCAAGATGCACAACCACAAAGGTTTATATCTCTTGGAGGTGATAAGTTTGATAAAGTGCCTGTTGATACAGATGCTCCTTTTTTCAGCCCTGTAAGTGATTTAAGAGAGAAATCTTTGGAAGAAAGTATGCCAGATCAAGTTTTAGATGAGCATGTACCTGAATCATCTTATGTTTTACCTGATAGTGATGTAATTCAGGTAGCACGTGACAAAAGTTTTCAAAGTGTTGAAATTTCTCTGGATATAAGAGATAAAACAGAACAAAAAAGTACAACAAAGGTAGATGATGTAACTTTTGAAATACCTTGCTGCGTGGATCCAGTTGTTTCAAGTTCCTTTAAAATGGAAGATCACCTTCCTTATATGCCTTCATATGGAAAATTGGTTGAACCTAATCAAAAAATTGTAATGGAAGATATGTTTGTGCAACTACCAGGACCTGTGGTCACTTCTCATACTTTTCTTCATGAAGAACGAAAAACATATTTACCACATGTTGAAGAGAACATAGATGAGGCAGACAAATCAAGTGAAGTGTCAAAGAGCAAGGATGCATGTGACCATATTACTACTCTGCAGTCAGTTAGTACTTCTGCTGTTGATGAAGTGGTGATTTCAAAATCTGAACCTACCTCAGAATCAGAAGAGAATATTAGAAGAAAAAAGTCACAAATAGATACAAATAGAAGACCAGACAAAACACCAAGTCCTGCAGAAGTCGATTCTACTATAAGCGCAGCTGAAATTTTAAAAAGTCCTGTTACACCAGTTTCTGATACTAAAACTGATGACTTATCTCTAGAAACATCTCTTGCTGAGTCTACTGAAATTATATTGCCAAGTTCTGGTTCATCAAATACAACTAAACCAACAGAGCAAGAAATAATTTTCTTTGATCCATCACCTTTGACATATTCTGAAGTAGAGAGTGAAAAATCTCATGATCAAGGTTATGAACCAGAAGACAAAACTTTGGATGAAGTGTCTTTAATTGAAGACAACAGAAAAAAAAATAAAAGGAAAAGAAAAAGGAAACAGAAGTTAAAGTTGCCTGATGCTGAAGAATCATCTAGTGCTTTACCAAAATCTAGCTCAGAATTACCTGCAGATACTTATAAAATAACCAGTCCTGGAATTTTAGATTCTGCATCCACTTCACCTGTCGTACACATTTCTACTGATAGTACTTTGGAGGGCATCATAACGAGTACAATTGATGTGGAAAGGAAAGGACAGAAACGGAAGCGGGATAGGAGTGAAGATGTAGGCCAGATAGCATCACCAACTATTTTGGAAATAAATACGCCGGCATCTGTTGAAAATGATGCAGTTGTACAGCAGTATGATGCTGCATCAAATAAAGGTATTGATGATAACATTATGAATTATGCGTATAATTATCATATTACACCTTTATCTGAAAAGCTTCCATTATCAGACACTATTACACAGTTTCTACAGGCAGAAAAAGAATTTTTGCAGCCTGTCATACAAGAGGCGAGTGACATTCATCCAGAAACCCATGTGGAAGAGAAGTTCTTTCTAGATGAAGAGGCACAAACAATCACACCAGAAGTGACTGTGCAAGATAAAATTACATCTGATTTTTCTATTCAAACTCAGCAAGAAGAGTTGAGACCAGTTGCTGAAGAATCAATGCAAACTGTTACACCAGAACCTTATAAGACACATGATGTTGAAACTATGGAAATATCAATGCAGTCGGAGCCGACTCGTATGTTTGAGGAATTTGTCCAAACAATGACACCAGATGCTCCCACTGAAACCAAAGAAAAATCTGTGCAGTCAGATCTGTACCGTGTTCTTGAGGAATCTGCACAAACAACCACACCAGAATTTCCAAAATCACAGTTTGCCGTAACTGTTGATACATCAATGCAAGCAGAAAGAACACTTCTTTGTGATGAATCTGCTCAGACCAGTACACCAGAAGCTTTGGTGGAAACTTCAATGCAGGCAGAACCAACCATTGTCACTGAGGAATTCTCTCAGACAATTTCCCCTGAAGCACCCTTACCAGAAGTGGAAATGGTAGAAACATCAATTCAGGTGGAACCAGCTTCTGTCTGTGAAGAATCTGCACAAACCAAGACACCTGATGCACCTGTGGAAACAACAGAAATGTCAGTTCAGTCAGAGCCTTCAGCTGTTCATGAAGAGTGTGTGCAGACTCTAACACCAGAAGCTCATGTAGAGACAACTGAAATTTCGACACAGGCTGAACAGACCGAGGTCCATGAAGTGTCTGCTCAAACTAAAACACCAGAGGCACCAGTGGAGACAGCTGATACATCATCACAATCCGAACCAACTGCAGTTCATGAGATATTCGCACAAACAGTCACTCCAGAAGCATCAGTCTTAGATATTGTAGAAACAACCGAAACTTCAATGCAGTCAGAACCAGGACCTGTCCATGAAGAGTATGTACAAACCATGACGCCGGAAGCTCCTGTAGAGTCAAAAGACACGTCAATGCAATCAGAACCAGCAGACCTTCATGAAGAATACGCTCAGACAGTTACCCCAGAATTGCCTACTAGTGTGGAGACAGTAGAATCTTCAATGCAAGCAGAGACCATTGCATTACGTGAAGAGTGTGCACAGACGGTGACACCTGAAGCACTTGTACATAATGTGGAGACAACAGAAATGTCTGTTCAAGTTGAGCCAGCCTCAGTACATGAGGAATCTGCACAAACTGTTACACCGGAAGTAGTGATGGTTGAAACAAGTGACTCTATCACACAAACAAAAAGTGATGAAATAGTTCCAGTGCTTGAAGAATCAGCACAGACAAGTCCAGAACCAAAAGAAATTGTTGAAGTAATAAAACAGCCTTCATTTGAAAGTGTTGACACTACAGATGTATCAAGTCAGACATCAAAGGAAAATGCAGAAACAAAGGATGGTAGCATTCAGACAATAAATGAGATTGTTAATACTTTGGAAATGTCTGCACAAACAGTGAAGGATGAATTAACTCCAACAAGTGAGGAGAGTGCTCAGACCTTAATTTCGAAAGTACAGGAACTTGAAAAAGCAGAGATAACTGATACATCTACTCAGACATCAAAAGAAGAAGTGAAAACATCTCAAAATATGTATGCCCAAACTCAATCTGAAACATGCATAAAGAATGTAGATATTGAGATGAGTGATATAGATTGCCAAGTGCTGAAGGCTGAACTTGCTGATGTGCAGGATGTATATTCTCAGACACAGCCTCCTGAGGCTCCAATTGCTGTGCAAGCAGCTATACAAACAAGAAAAGAATCTTTAACACCCACATCTGAAGTATATTCACAAACAGTACCTGAAGTCACGAAAGCTGTTGAGTCAGACAACCAAGTGACGAAACAAGTTTCTTCTCCACAGCAGGAGAAAGAGTTGAAAAATGTGGTGGCAGATTTTCTAGCCAATGAGTCCCAACATGTTTCTACTTCTGACGTCTCATTGCAGACGAAACCTGTCCTTGTGAGAGAATTTTCTGAAGACAGAGCTATATCTTCATCATCTGATGAGCCATATGAAGTCCATGTTGAGACATCTGTCACAGTTACACCATCAACTGTATCTCATTGGAGCACTAGATATAATCAAGGAAAATGGGAACATGTGACACCAGAGCAGAAAATAGAAACTCATACAGTGTTTGGACCTTCAGATAGCTCCAGTGATTATGAAGAACAAGTTGTTAATGGTGTTACACATGTTCCAGGAGAGTATGATAATTTAATGCCAAAAGCTTACACACCACAGAACAATTTAATGGATGAATTTAGAAAGGACAGTATTCATGAGTTTATTATTTCAGAAAGAGTTACATCTGATCGTGATCATCAACCAAAAATTGCTAAACAAGCAAAAGAAAAACCTTGGGAAAGTGATGACAGTGTGAAAAAATATGTAGATGAACGTGCAAGTAAACCTTCAGATATAGTTGCAGATTCCTCTCCAAAGTCTGTTGAACACACAGAAGTTGAAGTGATTTCCTTCCCAGATGTTATTTCAAACATCTCTGAATCTCCTGAAAGTATTTCTTATAGTGAAGCGTCATCACGTGAAAGTTGTCTAGAAGTTGCAGACTTGGAGCACTTACATCCACCTTTAAGCATGCATACTGTAGAAGAGCCACCAACATTTCTAGAATCTGGAGCAGACAAGAAAAGCAAAAAATCAAAGAAAAATTCAAAAAAATCAAAGACTTCAGCAGGAAAGACAAAGGGAACCAAACATGGACCAGACTGTTTGCAGTTTTCTAGTGTTGTTTGCTCTGAAGACAACATTCAGACTGACCTGCGTCCGTCATACTCAGATGTTACTAAGCAGTCACTGAAAGGAGACATAGATCGCAACAAAGAAGGAAGTTCCTTGCTCATTGACTCAGAAAGTCAACAGCAACAATCACATCTAGGTGATGGGTCACGGCATTGTGAGTTTCTCAAAACTACAAGTGAACCAGATCTTGTAAGAGGCAAGCTACCAACTGAGATTGACGTGGAAATAAAAGAACCAGAATCTGATGACCAGTATGCTGTAATTATGCAACCATGTACTCCACACGATGATACAGAAGACAAGAAACCTTTACGTGTGGCGTTTGGTGAAGACGAACATTTAGCTGTAATTACTACAGAATTAGTAGGACCCCAGGATCTCCCTAAAAAATATACTACACCTGTCCCATTGTCAGATGAACAAGTGATTGCAGTGAAGTGGCACTCAGGAACTACAGAAATAACAGAGCATGTGAAGAATCTACAAAATATGAGAAAATCTACACCTATCACTAGTGTATTATATGTTGCATCAATAGAGGATAAGACTCATGAGAGACCAGCAGAACAAAGAACATCAGAGTTGCAAACAAACTTGGCCCTCCTTCAAAATGCTGTAGAAAAAAGGGATGTAGTGGTAGTGAAGAGAACTATCATAACAACAGTGGAAACTATCACAACATGGCTGGAAACTATAGAGTATAGGGTGTATTTAAGACAGCAACAAACAAAGTCTGTTCCACTGGTTGATATTACGAAAGATTTTGGGATGATAAAGCAGGAAATGGATTGCATTGAGGAAGGTGTCAATGCTTTGGATAGTATGCTCAACTCTGCAGGGGAAATATGCAATGACGATGACAAAACAACAATAAAGGAATACATATCTTCCCTTCAGAAACATGTCAGAGCAGTCGAGGAAGTTACCCAGGAGAACGAAGAGCAAAATGTGAAAGATTTGAAACGATGGGAAGAGTTTTTGAACGGTGTCAACAACATCAGTGTTCTAGTCGAAGAGTTAAAACAAAGACTAGAAGAAGTTGTCGAATCAGAATCCTCAGCCCACTGGAAATTCCAGGAACTGGATAAGATAGAAGCTTCCAACAGATGTCACAAGGTGAAGACAAGCCTTCTACTGGCAACAGCTCGTGGTCTGATGAAGGATTTTCCTGGACACGAGATACCTCCAGAGACTTACAGTGCCTTTGAAATGACACGTTCAATAGAACACATCATAAGTTTGGAAAGGGAAAGACTGCTGCAGTTTCTTTCGCTTGCTGATGAGTATGTGCAGACACTAAATGAATTTGCACAGATAATTGATGTGGCAGATGCTTTGGTGGAAAGTCCAATCCTAGTGGTGAGTCTAGAACACTTGCAAGAGGAAATGCAGAAACACAGAAAATTCTTTGTAAACCTGAGTCATTGCAGGGGGATCTTGGAGTCGCTGGAAGGGAATCTAGATCCAGAGACACGTGCACTTCATTCAGAACTTCACCAGCTGCTGCACCACAGAGCCTCTGCCATTCTGGACAAAGCAGCAGGCCGTGCCCAGCAGATGGCTCTCGCTGCTTCCCGTTGGACAGTACTAGAGCAAGGAATGAAGGAAGAGCAGGGCTGGCTCCAGGTGGCACACCAGAGGGTGCCTGACCTCCAAACAGTCAAGTCTTCTGATTACAACCAGTACATTTCTCTTTACCAGGTAAGTTCTATTGTTTTGGTTGCTTATAGATTTTTAGGTGTAAGTTAAGTCACAGCTAATTATATAAAGATACTGTAGAACCTCGATTTAAAAGTAAATGCCTCAGGATCCGAAAATGTTTACTCTAAATTGAGGTTTCGTTAAATCTGACTAGGCACTTTTACTTGTAATTTAAGGTAATTTAAAAAAAATCTGTTACCACACACCAATTGCATACAACAATTACGATCTGTTAGTAAGCCATGGCTGTGGAAAAAAAAATTTGGTGAAAAAAAAGTTTTAAAAACTTTTAATAGAATGCACGTGGAACATGCACCTGGTGAGTTAGGCCACGTGTGCATGCCATCAAAATGTGACAGATGCTAACTAACTTAGCCGTGACTTCTGGCTTTCTGTCTCTTTCCTGCTCCTCCAGCAAAATTTGAAAATTCCCATGAAAAATGTTAAAAAATCTCACTATGTAAACTGATTTAAAAGTTCCCCAGACCACAACGATAAAATAATTAATAAATACGCACAGCTGCGGCAATTGTAGCTTGTATGCCTTTGCATCGTGTTTGTTCAATGAACTGATTACCGCTCACTAAAAATACTTTGCACTCAAGGTTTGTTTGTTAAGCTGAGCCCGCATCACTCAGGCGTACAGCGCTCAATTATAAATAACTAACAACAAGTGCTGCGTGCCGGTATCATACGGGCACGTCAACAGCGACACGCCCGTCAGGGCCAATTATCCCTATCTACCCCCACTGCACAAATTCTGGCAACGCCACTGTTCGTAGGACCGGGCAACGAAACCACTAATAATTAGTACAGAACGACATACTCAAATTCAGGTACATTTATTAACTATACTTACAGACTGTGATGGTACATACAGCCACGATAACCTTTATATTAATTTTTAACTTGTGCGCCGGTCAGCAACGAGCGTCCTCTTATCTCAGGGGTCTTAAGTGGGTCCGTAAAAACGACTAGAAAGCAATGACTTTAGTCCAAGATTTCACACTTCTTAAACTAAACGTTTTATTCTTTTTCTTTCTTTTCTTATCACAGTTCA
>PNEQ01002919.1:19005-75194 GCA_003012365.1 Medauroidea extradentata | reverse complement strand
TGAAATAGTCGGCAGGAAGGCGAACTCAGTCACACACGCCAGCAAAATGGCTTCCCTGGCCAGCAACATGGCGGAAACACCTACTGCCAATCAGCGTGAGGCAGCTGCTCTGCTAGTCGGCAGCCAGGCCAATAGAAAACCTGTAGTAACATGCAGGAGCCAAACAGACACGGGGCTGGAGTCTACAGCCTCGGGCAGCTAATAAGCGGCCAAGTTCGCCTATATCAAACGAGCCGCCACGTCATTTCACGTCTGTATTACTATTTAGTCTGTGGCCTGAGTATGCATAGTACAGTGGATTCTATCCTACAGGTTATCGAATTCGCGAAATTTTCTAGTCCTTAGCTATATCGCGTACATTTGGCACTTGAGACGATGGAATTACGATGAGGAAGAAAATAAATTTAAATATTTGAGGATAATTTGGACATAAGGCAAAACTAATAGCTGTAAGAAATAAATGCACTGCACAAATATGTGACCGTCTTATGACCTGCAGGGGAATACTTCCAACAACGCAAGAAACTACCGTAGTCGTGAGAAATAATAACCAGCTGTAAAATAGATGCTCCATTATCAGGTTACAATCAAATAAAGTGAATTAAAAAAAAATTCTTTATTGGGAAAGTTACCGCTCCTTTATGCGCTAATACAGTGTGCTAACAATATACAATTTTAGTTTTTCGTTTCCTGGGTACGTTTATGACTGTGAGTTACACTTCGACAAATTTTGAACCAAACACAAATCTTAGAAAGTGAAAGGTAATTTCTTTCCTACAGTTAAATGTCAGAATATCAATAATAACAAGCGTTAGGTGCACATCACTGTCAGTTTTCATTAACTGGAAAACTATTTAAAATTAATATAAGTATAAAATTTTACATTAATCGAGGTGTGAATAGCAGTTTATAAATCAGAGTTTTTCTCGACGTGTATTTATTCTCTTACGTTGCACGTAAAGCCGCTGTTATAGCATGACGAACGAGTTTATTTTGTAATTCAATACGAAAAGCTAATAGGCTACTTAGGTTTTGCGAAGTGTTGTGTACACTACGCATTTCTCAAGACAATTTCGAGTACATATAGTTTTTTACATTGTACATCAGTAAAAAAATGTATTTTGATTCTTCAGGCAATACGGGTTTAAAAAAAAAATATATATATATATATATTAATAAGATGCAAAAGAGAGTTAAATGTAATACGTTTATAATAATATTAATATTATATTAATAATAAAAATAATCATACTGTGATCTCAACTGTCGGCAAAACACCTGCAAGGCACACTGAAAGAAAAGTATTGTTGTAGGTACCATACTTCTGTTCAAATAGGGACAACATTCCAGTATGGTTGTTGGTACAATATAAATTGCTCCTGCAACAGTGTGTTCTGTAGAAGTAACAATATTACCTGTAAAAGAAAGACACTGTTTCCTCCTCTTACAGAACATATTGTCACTTCCAAAGGACAGATTGTTATAGGAACAATGCAGATAGTAACGACAACCAACCTGGAATGTTGTCCCTATTTTGACAGATGTATGGTACCTACAACAATACTTTTCTTTCAGTGCAGAACTAAGAAATATATCCCGCCACAGGAAATATTTATAAGTTTTTGTTTTGTTAGTTAAGACCGGAAATATTCGCGGGTTCACTGAGCTGTAGGCTATCCACCAATAACATGTTTGCACTAAAGTAGACGGCATCTTCTCAATGTCTGATAGACGACACAGTCATACAACATTATTGGGCCTGCATTTACCTGCTACTATATTATTCACACAGCACTCTCTAGGAGATGTTAAATAATTTAAGTACCAATTGCGAAAATGATATGAACTACTTACAGTTGTCCAAACGAAAACTCAAATTTCCAAGGTATTTTCATATTAAACACGTGGAAAATTCGCGTTGTTATCTGTTGACAGACTAGACTTCACTGCACGGTATACCAGACCACAATCTATAATAATATTAACCACGAGCCTCAATGTGATGTTATTTACGTATGTAAGCGCTTTACAGGAGGTAGATCATTCTACCACGGTACTAGTAATTGTTGGCCAGAAGCAATCTCTGCGACAGCCAACGACACAGGAGGCCAATATGAGACGTCGATAGAATGTACAACCACTTGCAGTCTGATATACTGGCAGACGATAACGCGAATTCTGTACGCCTCAACTTATAAGGTAAAATATTAATCCTGTACACGTCTGTAAATGTGAATTAAAAATATACTGAAGAGAAACTATGAACCACCTCACCACAGCGTAAAGCACACAGGAAAAATAAAGCAAATACATTTTAACAAATAGGGATCTATATACTGTTCACGATAAAGTGAGAACTGCTTAAAGTTTTTCTTTCAGCTGTTATGCGTTAATATTTACTATTTTCAAAATTAAAACTATCATGAAACTAAAGACCAGCGTGAACGTTTCACAAAACTGAAAACTAACCACCTCTTGTCCCAATAAAATACAGTTTTTGGTTATTATAAATGTTTGGGAGTGCTTAGTTCAAAGTAAACAGCCTGTACCAATTATTTCAAAACTAACAAAAACTTGGTCTCAAAGATTCGTTAGACATAGCAGGAAAACTGATGTACAAGTTGTTGCGAAATCGCACTTTATTTTTTGGGGGGCATTCCTCACATCGAGAGGAGCAAAAAATGTTGCATGAACATATCCGAAAACGCACAGTCACTGGTACAGATTACATGACGTGTAGTTAGAGATGATGATACTGTATATCGCGAAAATTTTTTGTGCCAACATACCTTTGAAAACACTGTAGTTTCTTGCGACATGTATGATTGGGTGTTGTTATACGTCTGACACAACGTAGCTGTCTGCAGACAAATAATAGGCGTAAAATATTACAATAGCGGGATTCTTATTCCCTCAGTCAAATAGGGCAACAGCTCCAGGTACAAGCGAAAACCAGTCATATTTCATAAGCTGAACGTGCGTTGAAACCCAGCAAAATTCAAGTTTTCCCGCGATAAACCATCATTTCTATATGCACAGTGCTTAGCGCTCGAACAATATCATGTTGCTGTGGGAAGTTATGTTACGCAATGCGTGTCGTCCACTTGAATACAGGCCCGTATCATTGTGTCAGCGAGCAGCTAATGAACAGCTGCTCTTTGCTTCAGTGAACATACATTCTTGAAGGCTAATCTACAGGTCAGTGAAACCGCAAATTTTTCTAGTCTCTACTTATGAACTGTGTGTGAAGCGCAGGTAATGTGCATTTTCGGACATATGTTCATGCAACTTTTTTGTTCATCTTGATGTGGGGGTTGCTCCTTCAAATTTTGTACTTGATGTATAAATATTGCTCCTGTTGGTAATCAAGGAAAAAGAATCCTTGTCGGCAATGTTGCAACATCGAGGACCGCGGCCTTCTACTATACGGCTATGCCTGTATCTCAATTTATAGGAAATATTTTCTGGCTATTGTTTTTTGTGACCACTAGGGACCCCTGATTTTCGCGAAAAGAATTTTGCCCCACTTTGTTTCGGGGCCTTACGTGCACATCTGCAGTTCTGCTTCGTGATCAGTGATTGGATATTTTAACTCTCGCGAGCCTTGGGATTCTACCGGCAAATCACAGCCGTGAGGTAATGCAGAGACTATTGTAATTGGCTCAGACGAATGATATACGGCTCTTCACATAGACACGCTGCCAAATAATCATGACGCAAAATTGCAGATGTGCACGTAAGACACTGAAACAAAGTGGGGCAACATTCTTTTCGCGAAAAACCAGGGTCCCTACTAACTACTAGTTCTGTCTTTGTAATATTTGAGTTTCTAGGTTTGCGAAACTGAGAAGCAGGGCCGAGGATTATACTGAAGTGTTAACGTCAGTCGTCGCTCTGTGACTGGTGCAGACACGTACCACACAAGCTCGTCTGAAGATCAAATAAACTCCCGCTGCAATTAGGAATTCATTTCGCCGTTGCCAAGCAAGGACGAGCGAGCTCCTCTGCCGCACGCGACAAAAAAGAATCCTGTACAGCGATTGCGGAAGTCAAGAGGGGAGGTCGGGGAAGGCTTGTTAGTGACTGCGCGCGTGACAGAAGCGTGAGTGACGTCACACGTCGCGAGGCTAGTGACGTGTCGGCGAGGCTGACAGTTATCTTGTGTGGGCCAACCAGCATTGCACCAGTGGCTTCGCGCCACGCCACGATACACTTCCTTCCCTTTCCCCCCGAGTCAAACCGCGTACACCGCGCCGGACAAGATTTCATCGGCGCTTTTCATCTACGCTGAGATGAGGATGACTGAAGGAGAAGAACGGATTGAAGGAACAGGGATTTTTGGGAGTGGCAAGGGATAAAAAGGTGGGAGGGGGGGAAATTCATTAATTTTTTTTTGTGAACTACGTTCCGGAACAATGGTGGTCTCTTTACGGTTTTCGAATACAAATAAGTACAAAAAATTAGACGCATATAGTTGCAATATTCATTTGGTTCAGAATCTTTAACGTCGGTGAATATTTTCCTTGACTTTGATCATTTAATAATTTGTCGGTTGAAATTTGGGTTTCATCTGGGCTGAGGAAAAAAAATGGGAGAAGTACATCCTTTACATCCAACTCTTGGTATGGTGGATAGGGGGTTGATATTTTTTTAAACTTAGACTGGTAAATTGTCTCATGAATCCGGAAATAAAGTGGTTGTTTTACGTTCTGCACGTCGAAAGGACACAGGCTATTGGTTAGCTATTCTTCTTCTTTTTTTATATGCACGGCGTGGTGTTTGATACTATTATAACTACTGTATTCGCGTACAAAAGATAATCACCTTTTCCTTTGTTAGTTGCTTTCTGTCACGAAATAAATCATTGAGGTTGCAATATTTTCAGAAAATCTGTAAAACACTTGTCTATTCCATGAGGTGCCAAAAAAGTGGCCAATATGTAAAACACTGAATTCGTATTAGTGATGACCCGGGTTCAAGTCCTGCCCGTGCGTCTTGATTTATGGCTTCGGTGTCACTCCATCAAATGCTGGTATAGGTGGTTCATAATAAAGTGAGCACTCAAAAAAGCCCTGCTAAAGTTCTATATTTAAGCGAAGTCGTATTTTTTCGCGTGCAACGGCTAACGACGGGACATAACTAACCTCTCTGAACACGTGAGTGTGTGACATTTTGGTCAGCGCTTAATATCGAGGTCTTTAGGTAAGGGGTGACATGATGTATGGAGCAGTGCCGGAATGAATGGGCGAGGAAAACGGGAGATCCCTGAGAAAACCCGCTGACCAGCAGCATCGTCCGGCGCGATTCCCACGTGCGAAAATCCAGGGTCCGACCACGTCGGGAATCGAACCCGGATCTGACCCCGCCGGGAATCGAACCCGAATCGCCTTGGTGGGAGGCGAGAGGCCTGACCTCTCGGCCACCCGCGGACCCTTCTCTCTGAACTCGTTACTTGATATTTGCACGTATAATATAAATTGTGCAGTCGGTATGAATCGATACAGTTTAATAAAAAAAAGTGTATTAATCATATAAAATACAATTTTGTCGATATCGGTTGGCTTTGTTTGGTCTTATTGTTGTTAAATAGGAAAACAAACGGAACTAAATTGCGTAATTTCGCTGCCAACCATACATGCTGTAAGGTAACTACAGTTAATATTGAATTATATGCAGTAACGGTTAGTGATATTTTTTAAAAGTTAAATTTTTATCGCTCACTTTATCCCGAATGACCTATGTGGTACCTTAGTTAAGGCGGCCGCCTGGTGAAGGTTATGTTTTTGTGAGGCGAAAATCGATGAGGCGCCACAAGCGACGTCGGCTGGCACGTGTATTTTTATATCGCCTCTACGGCCAAAATCGTAAACGAGCGTAGTGTTCCTGCTGTAACGTTTTTACTGTGGGACTTTAAGCGGTGACCCTATGCTTCCAATGTGCGTAATGTCTTGGAAGTCACATTCACAAGTAGTCTGAAGTGTGTTTTCTTTTAATAGATAAGCATTGTGGTCGCACGTTTACTGGTCACTGAGAACAAACGTAACTCCGAACACGCTGCACTTCGAGCGCCATCCAGGCGGCCGCCATAAGAAAATACGGCCCTCTTCCCTTTCTATCCTTGATTCTCTGGAATGTTGATTTCACATCTAGTCACTGTAAACATGCAAAATTCACTTTATTTTCTGCTGGCAGGCTAGACGTCAAACCACTGTGCCTGTACGCTCATTCGACGACTCCCGTTGGTCGACAATATCGTGACATACTGCATACCGCAAAGACTGTTTCTGTCCAGTAATTTAAAGTTCCGCTGTAGAGTGACCAATGTGCCGTTAATCAGCCTTAGAAGTAAATGACATACATCACGTAGACTCGTGGCCAATGGAATCACAGAGTGTGCTCTGGCAGTGGTATTGCCAGGATTTGTGTAAGAGGGGAGGTTTAACCTGCTTGCGTATAATATAAAGGACACCGACCATCCCTTTAAGGCCACGGAGTCCTATTGATGTTTTTTTTTGCGAGTTTAATTTTATTTAATCCTGAAAGGGAGCAGACATCGCAAAAAAACGTTACATAGAATTGTTGTAAATTGTTTGTACTATGTAGGCTATTTTATTTCAGGACATATGTTTATATAATTTTGGCTAATTACCGACTTAATTAATTTTTCTTTAAGTCAATAACTAGCCAAAATCATAAAAACTTATGTTTAGAAGAAAAAAAAATTAGGCCAAATACTACAACAATTTCTAACATTTCTACGTAACGGTTTTGCGATATCTGCTTCCTTTTAGGATTTAAGAAATAAAACTTACTAAACTTACATAAATAGCGACCATTTGACTTAAATCTTGGGGTCCGGGGGTCCTCACACTGGAAAATTTGAATTTTAAGGTTCAAAATAGTGCTATTTTAACAGTTATTCGTAACGCAACGTTGGATATTATACTGGTAAAAATATAGTTTACTCTATTAATATAATTTTTTATTTAATTTTTGTCGGTACGGGGGAGGGGGTGGTGCTTAGAACCCCCAAACCCCCTTGGCTCCGCCCCTGTGTTCTGGTATGTACAGGAAAGTAAAGTCTAACCTATCTCCAACACGATAATTTTGCCTGTTCCTACTAACGACCTCGCAGGCGACGAGGCACGTATGACGAGCTATAGATAGAGCCCGGAAAATTTCGCGGATTCAACGACCTGTATGTCAGAATGCGCTGTTCTGTATATACTCAAGCCCCGACCACAGAATATTTAGGAATACAGAAGTGAAATAGCTGGTAGTTCGGCGAACTCAGTCACACAAGCCAGCAAAATGGCGTTCCTGGCCAGCAACATGGCGGAAATACCTACCGCCAATGAGCGTAAGGCGGCTGCCCTGCTAGCCGGCAGCCAGGCCAATAGGAAACCTGCCGTAACATGCAGGAGCCAAACATACACGGGGCAGGTATCAACAGATTCGGGCAGCCAACAAGCGGCGGAGTTCGCAATTATCAAACGAGCCGCCACGTCATTTCACGTCTGTATTACTATTTAGTCTGTGCTCCGACCATTCGTCCACTAGCTGCTACTCTCTGAAACAGCGTAGAATGAACGAATAGACAGGACTTGAATATGCATAGTACAATGGATTCTAGCGTGCATGTAATTGAATCCACGAAATTTTCCTGGCCCTAACTATAGCATAAGACCATTTACGTGTGTTGCGAAACACTCGATTCACATTCAGGAGGACTGGGGTTCTATATCCACTCCGGACATCCTGATGTCAGCTGCTGCACCAATAAGTAGTCAGAACGTCCGATAAGTAGGAACCCCTGTTTTTCGCGAAAAGAATTTTGCCCCAGTTTGATTCAGTGCCTTACGTGCACACCTGCAATTCTGCTTCATAGTTACTGGCAGCGTGTCTGTGTGAAGAGCCGTATCTCATTTGACCGAGCCAATTACAAAAACGTTCCTGCAACACCACACGTCTGTGATTTGCTGGTAGAATCCCTAGGCTCGTGATAGTTAAAATATCCAATCACTGATCACGAAGCAGAACTGCAGCTGTGCACGTAAGGCAACGTAACAAAGTGAGGAAAAATTCTTTTCGCGAAAAACTGGGGTCCCTACCTATAAGATAGTGCTGGATGCCGTGTTTTCTAAAAGGTTTGCTGTTGGTTAATAATTCCCAAGGACGAACTACATAAACAGCGGCACAATCATGCAAATAGCGCACATGTACATAAGTTTGAAATCTCACGCTCCCTCGAATGAATTCGTGAAATTTCCGGGTCTCTACTTAATGGAAGATACCAGAAGAATTCGAGAGTTCACTGACCTGTAGGCTAACCTTCAAGTATATCTGTGCACTCAGGCAGACAACTGTTGCTCATTGGCTGCCCTCTTGACACATTGTTACTATTTGACCGAACCTGCTTTAGTTGCTTCATTACTAGGGACCGGTAATTTTCGCGAAAAGATTTTTGCCCCACTTTGTTTCAGTGTCTTACGTGCACACCTGCAGCTCAACTTCATGGCTATTGGCAGAGTGTTTTTGTGCAGAGTTATTATTCGTTTGACTGTGCACGATTCACCCATGCGAAAATCCGGGGACCGACTGGTGCACTACCACTGGACGTCTGTGATTTGCCTGTGAACAGCTACCTCGGGGCACACAACCACCATACAACCACACAAGATGCAGGATGCTGCTACACTGATATGGAGAATACATTGGCAGAAAATACTATCGCGATTTAACACCACGTCTGCTTTTTGGTTGGTTGTGAGCATGCTTATGGTGTCCGAGCTTCACGGATGTAATGCATCAAAAAAAATTTTTTTTATTAAATATGTGATTAATTTTTGGGAGCATGACTTCTGATTTGTGATAGTATCGTTAAATCGAAACTTACTTATATGTACCCGGCATTTCGCCGGGCTGAGTGGCAAATGTTTCTCGTCAGGATCCACGATGATAGAAGGTTCAGGCACGACATATGTTTAGGGACCCCTATTTTTCGCGAAAATAATTTTGCCCCACTTTGTTTCAGTGTCTTACATGCACATCTGCAGTTCTACTTCGTGGTCACTTATTGGATATTTTAACTCTCTCTCTCTCTCTCTCTCTCGCCGCGGGATTTTACCGGCAAATCACAGTCGTGTGTTGTTGCAGGAACGTTATTGTAATTGGCTCAGTCAAATGAGACACGGCTCCTCACATAGACACGCTGCCAATAACTATGAAGCAGAATTGCAGGTGTGCACGTAAGGCACTGAGACAAACTGGGGCAAAATTCTTTTCGCGAAAAACAGGGGTCCCTAGATATAGGCCTATTATATTACATAACCGACATAGACTTAAACGATAATACATTTGCCCCTTGCATCAAGCGTGTACTGTATATGCTCCATGCCGGCAGACACAACAGTTATGTGCGTGAATGTGAGAATTGAGTGTAATTGGTAATGAGGGTGTACGACAAACTGAAGTGTTTTGGTGGATATAAGTCATTGTTAGCGAATATTGCTGAGTCGCAGGAAACCAACAGTTACATAAAAAGACTCAGCACAAAAAATAGCAAAAATAAAACGAAGAAACAAACTGAGAAAGCCATAATTGGCTGTAGTCAACAAACATACAAGTATTCCTAAATATGAATATAGTCGGTGTATAATGGAAACCATTGATGTGGATATAGATAGTTTCTCGCCGTTTCAGTGGGAAGGCGTATGAAACTGGAGAAGGACTCTCAGAGGTGTATCAGGATGTAAACAGGCAGGTGGTGTTCTGAATAGACGGGACTTCCTGCCTCACGCAAAGCACTCTTGGAATAGGATTCCAGAAGGGCTTCGAGCAAAGGAGAGCGCACAGGACGCGAGCAGCCGTGCAAACACTAAGTTCCAAACAAAGAAAACCCGTACAAACACTTGAAACCAGACTCAAAACGAAAGGTTTAATGTGTCGTAACATAAATAAACAAGAGTAATGTCATGTTTTGCTATTGTTATCATTATTATTTTAATAAGAACCTGACCTTTCCATTAAGGGTGTTCCAATGGTAAAAAATTATAATTTTATATATTCATAAATTAGTGTCAGTTTTGAAGACATACTTGTGAGTACAGAGATTCTTCTTACGAAACAATTTTAGCTCGTATAGTTTTCTCATTATGGTGAGTCAACGTAAACATTTTCATATTTCGCTGCCATGTAAATAGTGAAAAATAATAGACTTATTCAGATGAAATAATATCAGTATAATAACATTTATAAGCACACAGTGTAATATTTTGAATCTTAAATAAAAAATACGGGAAACAGTTTAGAATCCAACAATTTTTTTTTTTTAATGCAAAAGTTGTTCACTGTGGGTTTTCTAATATTTGAACAAGTAGCTCATGGCGTGTTATTTCAATGTGAATTATTTCGTTTAAGTAAGTAAATTGGTTTTCACTATTTGCATGGCAGCATAACGAGCAAATTTTTACTTTGTCGCACCGTTATGAGGAAACTATGCGATCAGAAAGTGTTTTGTACGAGGAAACTGTACTCACAAGTATCGTCTACAAAACTAATAATATATAAAGTTTTGATATTAAGCGCACTTGAACACCTTTAAGGTCACGGAACCGTTAAAAAAAAATTGTTTTGTTCTCTTCTAACGAACATACAGCTAAAAATGTTTTCGTTTCTCTCGTCTCGAAGATGAAAACTTTTAAATTTGCAAATAAACTGAGTTTTAACTTTGTAGCTCGATCTAACCAGGGGTCTTTATGTACAATAATCATCTTCTACCGGACTATTTATTTATTTTCCAGGTGCCTGCCTTCGTGTTGTAATTTAGTCTCGATTAATTAGTTATCATGACTAATCATTTGTTTTAATTTTAAAAACGGTTAAATTTTTACATGACATTACTATTTTCCTTGCTAACATCAGGGACTTGAGAAATTTCACGCTGTCTCCATTCTTATTGCCCCTTAAAAACGTTGTATAGGCCATTTGTTTCGTAAGCCTTATACATTATTTTTACTTCATATGAAATACTACGTTTTTTCCTCCTTTTAATCAGAATATTTGTTGCTATAACAGAAAAACGTCACCTTCATTGCTGTACTTTTATTGCCGCTGCTGAAATATTTGACAAAACGATATTGAATGTACCACGAAAACAAGTCGTATCCGATGTTCAGGAAACTTCTTGCACGAAAATCCTGCTTATAATTGACGAATAATTAGTAGAGGTTCATAAATTTCGCAGATACATTCCAGGTCAGGTTGAACGCCAACTATGTATACTTCATTGTAATGTCTGTGACTTGCTGGCGGCTGTTACGAACCGCGTTTGACTACTGCACGATAGTAGTAAATAAGGAAATAATGCAAAGCAGTGGCGTAGCCAATGGGGGCTTACTGGGGGGTCAGAACCCCCCCCCCCCTTTTGTACCAAGTGATTAAAAAATTTAAATAAAAGGGTGCCAGAAAAAAATTTTTTAAGTGGGAATAAGGGTATAACTTTTCCGTGTCACAGGTTTGAATGTAGATATTTGTTAAATTCTTCACCCAAAACAATTTTATGTTACAAAATATCAATACTACTACCAGGTGTATGTCCAATGTTAAAAAAACGCTTAAATAGCACCATTTTGCATCTAGAAATCAAAAATTTTCCGGGGGAGGGCCCCGACGCCCCCCCCCCCCCCCCGCAATTTTATTGGGGGATCGGTGTACCTTCAATAAATTCTCAGAAACCCCCCCCCCCCCCAACACAAATTCTGGCTACGCCCCTGATGCGAAGTGCTATCGCTTGCTACCTACTTGTACGGTTATAAGCCAATAGATAATTGATTGTGGACAGTGGGTGTATAGGACTGACAAGTCTAGGATGCTGCCAGATGAATCCACGAAATTAACGTACCTCTAATAATTAGACATCACGCAGTAATGCGTTTCAGTAACGTTTGTTAGCCTGTTAGACACGCGGTGTGGGACTTGCAGACAGTAAACATCCTGCAAGGAAACAAGGACGGTAACTCCTTGCTGCCATGATATACCTAGGCATCGGGAATGTTCACAAAAATAAATTTGCATCAATTTGTTTGACTGCCTTCGTACACACCTTCAGCTCTGTTTCGTGTTCAATGATTGGACTTTTTTTAGCGTCTTTGGGCTCTACCCGCTAATCACAGACGTATGTTGTCGCAGTAACCTTGCTCCTCTGATTGGCACAGTTAAATAAGTTATGCCTTTACACAGTGATACCACAGAATATCTAGGAATACAGAAGTGAAACAGACGGTAGGACAGCGAACTCAGTCACACGTGCCAGCAAAACGTCTTTCCTGGCTAGCAACATGGCGGATAAGTCTACCACCAATCAGCGTAAGGCGGCTGCCCTGCTACCAGACAGCCAGGCCAATAGGAAACCTGCTGTAACATGCAGGAGCCAATCACACACGGAGCTGGTATCAACAACCTCGGGCAGCCAATAAGCGGCAAAGTTTGCCCGTATCAAATGAGCCGACACGTGAGTTCACGTCTGTATTACTGTTTAGTCTGTGGTGATACTCTGGCAATAACCACGAAGCAGAGCTACAGATATGCACATAAGGCACCGCATCAAAGTGGAGCGGTATCTTATCGTGAAAACTAACGTGGCCTAGACGTAACTGACAACCCCTTGAGATGACAACCAATGAAATTATACACGCTGCAGTATGCCTTACGTGTACATATGCAGCTATGCTTCATGTTTATTGGCAGAGTGTATTTGAGCAGAGATGTCGCTTATTTGATTGTGCCAATCAGAACCAGTTTGCTGCGACAACACACATCCGTGACTTATTGGTACACTGAAAAAAAAATATAGTTGTAGGTACCATACTTCTGTTAAAATAGGGACAACAAAACAGTTTGGTTGTCGGTACTACTCTGGACAGTCCCTTCAACAATCTGTTTTGTATAAGAAACAAAGAGCCTTGTTGCTTTTACAAACCAGATGGTAACTTCTACACAACAGATTGTTGAAGGAACTGTCCAGAGTAACAGCAACAACCAAACTGTTTTGTTGTCCCTATTTTAACAGTACGGTAGTATGGTACCTGCAACTATACTCTTTTTTTCAGTGTAGCGACTCCTGTTTTTCGCGAAAATAATTTTGCCCCAGTTTGTTTCAGTGCCTTACGTACACATCTGCAATTCTGCTTCATGGTTATTGGCAGCGTGTCTATGTGAAAAGCCGCATATCATTTGACTGAGCCAATTACAATAACATTCCTGCAGAAACACACGTCTGTGATTTGCCGGTGGAATACCAAGGCTAGTAACAGTTAAAATACCCAATTTAATGACCACGAAGCAAAACTACAGATGTGCAGGTACGGCATCGAAACAAAGTGAGGCAAATTCTTTTCGCGAAAAACAGGGGACCCTAGTCTTAACATTTTACTGAAAATCACGGACTTGTGTTATTCGCAATAACCTTCTGCTGACTGTTAGGGTCAAATGAGGAACGTCGTTACACAAACACACTCTGCCAATAATAAACAAGCAGAACTACAGAGGTGGAACTAAGACATTGCAACAAATTGGTGCAGAAATATTTTCGCGATAAAATCAGGGGTCCCTAATTGAGGACTTAACATTCACAAGGGGCTAAGCGCCAAAAGGTAAGTTTCTAGATAATGACGAAAACAGTATATTGCGACAAACAAATGAACAAGGAATTATCCAAATGCGTTCAAAGTAGTAAATACGAGCAATCGAACAGTAATCAATACAAAACACTTATGGACATCAATATATATTTTTTCAATGGACTAGAAGGCTTTGATGTTATTTCAACCATCTAATTCTGCTGATGTACGGCGCGCATGAATATCACTAAGCGATAGCACTTTAGGCATGTCTTCGACCTAATGTTTCGGCACCTTTCTATGTACCTAACCTTAGCCCCTTTTGAATGTCAAGTCCTCAATAACTGGTAGAGGGCCCCAATAACGCCGATGATTAAAAAACACTGAATCACTGACGATGTGTGGGTGCATGTAAATCACTGAAACAAATTGTTTGCAAAATTCATTTCATCAAATATAACTGGTTCTGTTTATAGTATTGTAGCATGTAGCCTGCAGAACAAATAAGCCACGGAAATTGTTTGGTTCCACATCATGCAAGTTAAACACTGAATGCTTTTGGGCGCCGGAAACATTTTTTTTTGATGCACAGTGTCGTCTTTCCTACTACCTACAGCGATGTAGAGGCGCATATCCGTTAAAGAGGACAACCTGGCGACTTTGAGCGTAAGCACGCTTGACTTGTAATCAAGGTGTAATGGCTTCCCACTCCCGCGGTCGCCTAATCAATCCACATCCACGTCACCCATTTTCATCCTCGTCGTTCTGCGCGACACGACGGCAAACTACTGCATAGTTCATTCCCTAGTACAGTACGTGCACCAGCTTCTCACGCCGAGGTGGCGAACCCAGCGAGTCAAAAGTTGACTGTTTGCTAGACTCCAACGTGCTGTGTGTATCACTGAATGATTTGTATAGACGGTTCGGGATAAACCGAGCATTAAAAGTAGCCCTGTACAATTTCTATTTTCCAGCCAATTCGTATTTTTCCGCGCGTAACGGCTAACGAAGGGAAATGTATAACCTCTCTGGACACGTCACTTAATGTTTGCTCGTGTAAGATAAGTTGTGCAGTCGGTAGCAACTGTTATAGTTCGATAAAAAAAAGTTTATTAAGTATGCAAAATTCAAGTATGTCGAGTTCTGTTGATTTTATTTTAGTACTGTTATATTTAAGTAAGAAAATACACGGAACTATTTTCGGCAAATCGCTGCCAACCATACAAGCAGTAAGAGAACTATTGTTAATGTTGAATTATATACAGTAACGGCTAGTGATATTTTTTAAAAGTTACATTTTTAGTGCTCACTTTATCCCGAACGACCGTTATCTATATTGACTATCGTTTATTTGAAACACTGTTTCTCCCTTCAACAGTCACAGTTAGAACTGTACAGCTTTGACACAGTACGTGATGATATGTCTCAAAACTGTTCACGCGTGTCATAAATTACATCCTCCAATAATAGTACGATAACGACACAATTTATTGGACACTATGGGAACTTAATATATTTTCTTAATATTACAGTGTCTTGAACGGTATTTTAAAACCGTCAGGAGGGCAAGAGACTTAATTATTACTTCTTCAAGTGGTCAAAACTATTCTATATATCTTCAGCATATTTTATATTACAGAATTTTGCTATATTTCCACATTGATCTGCATCTCACAACGAATGTTAACTCTAGTAGACGATGAAGAAGTTACTTGAAAATTCATTGAGAAGTTTGCGTGTAGTTATAATTTAAATATTATAGTAAATATCAAAGAAAGTAGTTAACATTAAACACTGACTGACGGCAAACGAATTGTCTAATAAAAAAATCATGCATTTGCTATGACATTGAGAAACATTTGAATCTGTGTGTACCAATGTGTCTTAATAGTTTATTTTATTTGAATTGCACTCTATTAGTGTTAAAAAATTTTCGAATTATTTTCCAGTGGTTTTGTAAAATTATTGCATTTTCTTTTATGTGAAGTCACAATTATATTAAAAATCCTTAGTTCTCAGAAATAGAATTTTGGTTCATCAAAAGCCTTAAGAGAACCTTAAGAGAATGTATTAGCTCTTATGCAGAAATTTTTAGTTTTTGCATTAAAAAAAAAATCAGAGCAACTACTGGCAATGTCTCTTTAAGAGTTTTCACTTGGCAAAAAGGTATCATTATGAATTTGCATGGAATAGTATTCGTTTTATAGATGTTACTTGCGACTAAATTTTCCGCTTGTAAAATTTTTTAAACTCTCGTAGTCTTCCCACAGCGACATAAAAAAGTCAAAATTTACAAGTTACGGGAACATAAGAATAACAAAAACTAAGGTGACTTACTAAAATGAAAAAATTTACACTTAAATTATATATTACGGGTTATATGCTAAAAAAATTAAAATACAAAATAAAATTCTGTTGTACGTTTTAAAAAAAATCTGCAAATGATGGCAATTTACTTTATTTTTGATTTTTTTTTTTTTATCATTTTACTTTGTTCAGTGTTTTGAAATATCTTAGCATACGACCCATAATATCTTATTTCTGTGTAAGTTCTTTCTAGGGCTAGGAAATATTCGCGAGTTCAATGACCTGCATGCTAGATTCCAATGTCCTATGCATACTCAAGCTCCGTCTATTTGTTCATTGTCGGCTGTCTGAATGAGCAGCAGGTAATGGACAAACGGTAGAGCTTCGGTATACACAGGATAATGGATTCTAGCATGTTGGTCGTTGAACTCGTGAAATATTTATAGTCCTAGATACTTCATTGGAGTAAGTTGCTTGGTTTTTGCTACCCCTATGATCCTGCACCTTGTAAATTCTGACTTTGGCATGACGCTATGGGTAAACTATGAGAGCTTAAAAATGTTTACAAGTGGAAAATGTAAGCACAAGTAAAGTATATTAAGCAAACACTATGTCGTGCAAATATAAGATTGTACATTTTTACCACGTGAACACCCTTAAAGAAGCACTATATAGACAACGTATACCATTAAGTACGAAGTTTTGCACTTAATTGCTACGAAGCTTTATTTTGGTTTCAGTAAACAGTGAGGCATATTTATTGTAATTCAAAATGTTTATTGATCTAGGTTTACTTATTGTTGTATAATGTGCGTAGTAACAGGTAAGGTAATTAGCTACGCTCTTATTGTAATATTTTAGAATAAATCTTACTGACGTACTTAATCAAGAAGAAATTAACGAAAATTCAGCATTACGAAGGGCGCGGTCTACCGCAATTTTCATCACAATTGTTTTATTTATTATTTGTACCAGATATTATTTTATTATTTTAGACACAAAATGTGACTAAATTTGGCTCTTATGAAATTTTTGTATCTCTCATATTTTTCGCGTAATGGCTTGTTAAAGTCATATTTTGCATTTTTTCCGTTTTAACGACTACACTAAAACCAACTGATGTACCAAACTCAAAAAATCACAGTGGATAAAGTTATTGCAGGCTACAATGTCACGTAGCTTCGGCGGGATTCCCAACACGTAGCCGCCCGGCTTGTGAGTCAGGGGTTAGTCCACAAGGTGTTGCGACACAGCTTCTGACCACCTGGCCTCCAGATACACGGCATGCAACAATATTTAAACGGTTCATAAAATTACTTTGGCAAGGTTGCTGTTGTTAATAATCACATGGACTGTATTACTGAATACAGTTGTGGTTCCATCACCGAATTTGTAATGTTATTTGCTTGTTTTAACAGTGGTTTCGAGAAGCTAACATCTGTCTCGGTTCATACTTCCCTCACATCCGTATAACTTTCCGGGTGAGCATCCTCTTAGTGTGTACAAAGAACTCGTTTTTGGACCCTTTCCCCCTTGCTGGGAGCTATTTATAATCAATATCAACCCCTGAGCTTGAATATATATACAAACCACTGAGCGCTAACAAATGTGCTGATGAAGCTCAAGAACGATTTCATCGCATTACTGTACGCTGTTCACGACACTTCTATGTGTTTACTTTCAGTTACATAATATAGTCTATTCCAGTTACTTGTTAACATAAACATTGACCAATAAACATAGTTATCTTTGAAGGAATCTAGCATTACATTGGTACTACAAATTAAACCGTTTTTCTGGACTTACACCATTACGAGCGAATGCTGCCACGTTGCAGAAAAACCTCCTAATAAATAAAAAAAATATATGAATAAAAGTAAGTAAAAGGAAGCCAGTATTAGCTGTTGTCAAGAAACATATAGACAAATTCGGAAGGGAATATAGCCATATTCAGACGTCTTGAATACGACTATATTCTGTTTCGGAATTATCTATATGTTTGTTGGTATTGTAGTACGTCTGTATCCCTCCTCTACACCGTGCACTGCACACCGTCAATTGTAATTGCCTGGACAAGCTGCGGCGCGGGACTTGAATTACGAACGAAACGTCCGGTGAAGTAACGGACATTCCGTCTATTTCCGTAATGTCGGCCCACGCACGTGGTCAGCCTCTGTCGCTGGCGATGTCGGTGACAAGCAGCGACCGTAATGCAACTTGATAAGTGCAACTGTTTCTGGCTCCAACCTCAGCCATATAGAGAGGGTAACCGGGTAAACTGACCATGGCTATATCGTGGTATACCTTAATATCGTGATATACCTTAATATCGTGATATACCTTAATATCGTGATATACCTTAATATCGTGATATTCCTTAATATCGTGATAAACCATTTAACAGGCTTCACAAAATTGGGTAGGATCTGTAAGCCGAGTTCACTTCGTTACCTACATAGATTATTAGGCATATGTAGATTCTAAAATAAGTGACCAATGTATTACGTATAAGATCACAATTAAAATGTAAACATATTTCTGGTACTGAAGTTCGATGCCCTAGAATCACGATGTAGGATAGGTCTACTGCCCTATAACGTAACTCGGGGGGAAGATTACAATCATTAATATTATTTACGTTTCGTTAATTATTGTTTATATTTTTTTTTTAGATTACTGATTTACATACATGACCAACGAAAATAGTGTATAATCGTAATATATTTCTTTTGCACACTAATTGAACTGTTGTGGTTCCATCATTCTTTATATGTTGCATATTTCCCCGAGTTACCTTACATATGTAAATAAATAAAAAAAATCACACATATATATATATATATATATATATATATATATATATATATGTTGTTTATAAAACGAAGTTTTAATTTGCTTACAGTTAAGACGTGTAAAGTTTTGTAGGATCTTGTGGCAAGCGAACTAGAAAAACAAATAATCAATTTGTTCCCGCAACAAAAAATATCAAATATCCGCATACAGAACAAATAAATTCGGCTCCGCCAGTTAAATTTTTGTTTTATTCATCACAAACATTTTTCACATTGTGCTCCAGAATTTTGTAGTTTTAAATAAGTTAAAATTATGAGACTGAAGTTATGAGTGAGATTAAGTTGTAAATATTTGGTCAAGTGCAATCATATTCTTATGAAAGGTCAGGCACACGCGCAGACAAGGACACAATAATTTTCAAATAAAGTCGTCGCTTAAGTATGTAAAATGGGAAAGCACAATGAGTGGTGTTCATTCTTTACAAACAACAGATTCTCAGTTAAAACTAAAAAAAAATACTAGCGAATATTTTACCGAAATACTACTCTCGCAGATTAAATGCCTCCATCCCACTTGATACCAATTTACAACCGAGCGGTCTTAAGAAATAAACGTCTTAATTTAAATTGAGATAAATTGTACGACTTTTTGCTACTGCTAATTACGTTCTTCGAATCTCATCCACACACTCATTGTTCACTACTAGCCTACCTTAACTGTGTTTTGCTGTACAGTACAGGATGTCCAGATACAGTCGTGTAATAAGTATATACATTCCGCTAATTCTAGGCTTAACTCTAGAATGTTTGTAGCAAAATGTTGTACGACCACATTTTATATGCACAGCGCGGCACGGAGAAGAACGTTACGTCCAGGAAACGTAGAATCATGTTTGAACTGCTATTGACCTATAACCTTGTATGCAAGTTGTAAATATCAAGTGTCACCATAAATGTTACAATTTTTTAAATTATATTTCAAGAAATCATTTTAATGATTCATGTACTCTGAAACAAATTGTTGCAAAATTATTTCAGTTTGGGGAAGGAAGGGGGGGGGGAAGAGATTTCACTCATTAATATTATTTACGTTTCGTTAATTATTATTTACATTTTGTTAGATTACTGATTTACATACTTGAGCAACGAAAATAGTGTATAATCGTAATATATTTCTTTTGCACACTAATTGAACTGTTGTGGTTCCATCATTTTTTATATGTTGCACATTTCCCCGAGTTACCTTGTATCAAATGTCCATTTCTTAAACGTTCACAAATATATTTACCTTTTATTACTCGTCTCATTTGGCGAATATTATCGACGTAGTTCCTGTTGTCATATTTATTTAACTAAAAATTTCTGCTCGAGCTGTGTGTGCTCTAAAGAGGTTGACTAAGAACAGCACACAGATATATAGTTAGTAATTCAAACTTCAACATTAATGCTGCTAGCATTCTAAATTTCGTTCATGTTGATCGTTCCTGTAAAATTGCAGTGCGTGTCAGGTAAAATAATATTCTTATGTTTAAAAATTTGCAAAACTCGAGCCTCTATTTAATTACGATGAGCTTTTTGAGTTTATTTAAATTTGTAATGAGTTTGAAGTGACTCAGTGGATACAAACTGAAATTATACCAGCGAATAATTTTATTCGTCTATAATTTCATTTGAAATGAAATTATATCTATTTCTCGAAAATCAATTAAGGGTGCCAAGATATTCTGGGACTACGCTTTTAAGGTACAAGCTAATTATTCAACATCACCGGCGTCATATGGAATAATGTAAAAAGTACACCTTATGGGATTTGTTCAATCAAGAGACTCACATTCGTATGAAATGCGTAGAACACTTTAACCGATATAGTTACAATACATCTGCGTTTATTTCATTGATTGATTGAAATTGGAATGAATGATTTTTAAAGAAATCGTGGGCGTACACTATAGCTGCAATAAAAATAATAGTCTGCGTTCTTACATATAAAACAGGCGTATGTAATAAACAGCACGTTTGCAGTCATAATGCTGACATACGCCACACGTTTTTTAATATTATATTTCCTATCATGTAAATATTTGCGTTGTTTGGAGTGTATGAGAAAATTTGTATAAGCTCATTTTTATGTTTCATTTTACACTTACGCACGTTTCATAAACTCCCTGATTTTTATGTAAACGAATATATGTATGAGGTAGTTTTAGTTATTCATTCGTTTTTTAGTAAGTGAAATATATGTCATGTTCATGAAAATTCTGTACAGTATCATAATAGAGGAATAGTTTACCGCAAAGTCTTCAGTCTCAATCACAAGGATTGGTAGTATATTCTCTACAGTTCATTTACCCTCCTGATTGCACATTTATGATGTTATTTATTTATTATCAAAAATGCTGCTGAAATGTGCATCCAGATTATTGAATTTCCTTTGGCCAGTATATAGCATAACTTTACACAGCGAATATGAACTATGGTATAATGCTCCCAGCGTAAGACTCATTTGTAAGTAACATAAGCGTGATATGAATCTCGAGATTTACATATAAAACTAATGAATACACTTAAGATTTTTACTATACTAGCAATCACATTATATAAAAAAAATCACACTTTTATTATTTTGAGAATATACACCGCCAATATAAAATTAAGAAGAATGTATCAAAATGATGTTTCTGAACGTTCACAACGCTATGAAAGAAGTTTTGTATCTAATTAACACAATGCATACCTAGCTAAGGATAAGACCTTTTTAATCTTACACGGAACTTATTTTGTTCTACGAATGTTGAGATCTACATGTAATAGCACATACGTTTTATTACAATTTTTAGTTGTTATAGCAGTGTGTTATATGAATGCATCACTGACCTAGATTCACACCTGCGACTGAATGTGAATTGCAATTTACGGGAGTAGCTGCACAGAACGTCATTGTTGTTCTAAAACGTGCACCGCAGTAAAATACTGTAGATGTCAGATAATTAAAATTAATGAATTCCGTACGATGTTTTATTATTTTTTATTCAGGTAAACGAGTTTCATTACACTTCTACGTTTCAGGAAAAAAATATTCCAACTGCTCGATTGCGATGCGTGCTAAACAGTCCGGTGCCAAGAGGAAGGGGGGGGGAGGACGACCCGGTAGTTTTACAGTGATTTCGAGAACATTTCTTTCAAAGCAACAACATTTTAATATCGAAGAATTCATACTATTTTTTCAGGAATATATCATAATTTGTACCTAATTACTTGGTTGCAATCAACTTCATTGTTTTTCAGAACTTTTCATCAAAAGTATCACCAAAAATTTTTTTTTGTGAAAATAAGCCAAAAAAGTAAAAAATAGGAGTGATTGGTTCATTTTTGGCTAAACGCCTACACAGAATTGTGCATAGTATAAACATTATTTGCCTTGATATTTTACAGCATCCCATTGACAATTGTTTTGAGTTTTCTTGCACGTAATCAAAAAATAGTTGGCACATGCCTGCTACTAAATTAACACATTTACAAACTTTAACAAAACTACACTAATGTTGACATTTTAGTTGCATATTAAACATGTTTTATAACTTAGTATACGAATAAATTACGATTTGCTGAGACGAACTCATTAAATAATTTCGACAGGTTAAAGTAAGATATTTTCACAGAATTTCGGTTTTACCAGGAAGTTAGAAACCATTGCGTTGCGGCGAGGAGAAATACCGCAGTTATGTGGTCTAGCGGGACGTGAATCTGCAAGAAGAGTGAGGATTGGTTAACTATTGGAAACATAAGCACAGAACATGTAACGTAACAGTAGCAACTGCACGATCATAAGCCTTGTGTATTATTACTGTAATGTTTAGCCAAATATATATTTTTTTTCGATGAATATGAATCATTCGTTGCTGTACGGAATACGACGGAAGACCATGTAAAATTATTTGAAGTGGAGTCGTATTTGGGCTGTGTCTCAATTCACTCAGAGTGTGCTCTCTCGCACTCTCTCTCCCACTCTCTCTCTCAACCACGTCATATTGACGTCAGAGAGAGTGCTCTCTGGCCGTCTCAATTTGTTGGCGAGAGTGCGAAAGAGCGCGAGAACGAAAGTGTTCACTCGCTGCATTCTCTCGTTCTCTCTGGCGCACGCCATCTTGATACAACTTTACTCACTTGTTACCTCTGCATCGTTTGTTTACAAACTCGAGAGTGCATCGTCCTAATAGGAGAGAGTGAGAGTGCCGGAGAGCTCTCTCGTGGTAATGCGAACGAGTACTCTCTCCAGATAGTACTCTTTAAATTGGGACACGGCCTCGGATATTATAAGAAATATAGACACGAAGTCCCAATAAACTGCACAGTGAAAAACATTATTTACAGTATAAAACATAGCTTTAAACAATAAAATTCCTTATTCTAGCTTTGATTTACTCTGGTGTATTTTGGAGGTTAAACCAACTCGGCTGACATTCAGTAAACAGTATGCTGCGATTTGTCGCTACAGGATGCGTCCGCACAAGAGATGAAATGTTACCATTTCCCGTGTCAGAATCCCTATACACACAACCACTTTCCAGCAATTGTGGATCGCTAGGTAAGAAAACATAGAGGTTTGTTCTTGTGCGAAAGATCTATGTTCTGAATTGTGAACCCACCTTGAGCCGGCGGGAGTGCTGCAGAGAAGTAGAGAGGACTGTAACTGCGTAGTGTATGGGACTGACGATGAGTTAAGGTGGATTCACAGTGCCTCGACGAGGTCGGCACAACAGCTCCGACACAACAATTCTCTAAGCAAGACAGCCACGACGATTCTGGTAGCGTTCACAATGCTCCGACATGCCGACGTGCGGCTCGTCGTAATATGGTCTTCGGCAGTACCAAAAATTAGAAGCCGTCATATTTTATTAAATGTATTATTTCAATCAGCTGTTTAATGAAAGCACAAATGAAATTGTAAAAAAATTCTTGCGAAATAAAAGGCAACACAAACATAACGCATAATGTTCTTCGCTGAAATGAAAAATCTTAAAAAAAAAAAAAACTGTTATTTATTATTTATTCTCAAACAGCCTAGTTGCTTTGTTTATAAACAAAGCAATGAGTATCTGGCGCGAAAATTAACTGGAGTCAAGGTACGTTCGGTGAAGTTAATCGGTTTTCGAAGTGTTATTGAAAAAAAAAAAAAAAATATTGAAGTGACATATACCAAGTATTTTCAGTTGTAAGTAAATTTCGTTTTGTAATGTTGCATTTCCTTTCACTGCTAGACCCGACACAACGAAAATTAGAAATAGAATCTACTGTCGTCGGGCTGTCGGGGCAGTAATTTTGTCGGACTGAAGCTTGCTTTTTATTGCTTGCTGCTCAGATTTTGTTGTGTCGGGGCTGTTGCGTCGGGCTCGTCGGGGCATTGTGAATCCACCTATCGACTGGAGTTAGGAAAAACTACTACTCTCGTCGGCCTAGTGCCATATTCTAATTCTTCAGTTTTCGCTCTAAGTTACATACAGTGAGATTTAACAATGTTTCCCGCCTCACACAGCATGGACATTACCTTGTTAAGCGTTATCAAATTGCCGCACCATCGGTACTTTTATCAGTTTTTGTATAGTAACCTTCCGGAGGAAGAAAGTCATTTCTCTTCGACGGATGGTCACAGGTATAGTACGAGTAAGGCTAATTCTACTACAGGTTAGAAAAAATAAACGTTTTCTTTCTTATGGGAGAGCTTGGTTCAGGGAAAATTTCTGTCTCCAGTCTCGCTTCAATCGTTAATGTACCAGATAAATACGAAACCATAGTAAAATGAAATTTAAATAAACTTGGAAGTGATGGAATTAATTTAATTTAATTTTAAATTGAAATGAAACCGATATCGCGTTTTAAACTAACAACTTAATGTAACTTAAAATTCAGGAAAACTCTGTGATTGGTCAGTTTGGTGCGCTACCGATACCAGCGCTCAAGCGGCAGAAATGTTCCTTGTGACAAACTTATAACATTGATCTTTCTAACCTTTTGTATGATTAACCTTAGCACGAGCAACAGTATCCAAGCAATGCCAACTGTATACAATGTAAATAACTATTGTCTCTGCCTTGTCGAAGCATAAAACGTTATTGAAAATTTGTAAGCTGAAGGCGCATGAACGGTATTTGTAGTGTGCCACGTTTATTCGTTTCTGCGAGAAACGACTAAACTTATTAGGAATATGTTAAGGCCCCGGGTCCCTATTTATGCTGTTATATTAAGTTAATTTTTTTTAATTCTGAAAGGGAACATATATCGAAAAACTATTGCATAGAAACGTTGAAAATTGTTTGTAATATGTAGCCGTTTTTTTTAAACATAAGTTTTTATAATTTTGACTAGTTATTGACTTAAAGAAAATGTATTTAAATTAATAATTAACTAAAATTATATAAACTTAAGCTTTGTAAAAATTAGGCTACATAGTACAAACAATTTCCAATATTTTTTATGTGACGGTTGTGCAATATCTGCTCCCTTTTATGATTTAAAAAATTGAACTCGAAAAAACAGCATAAATAGAAACATGTGACCTTAATCTAAGAAAAGAACTCACAGATGAAGCTGTGCTTCTGTCGTTTTATAAATGTAGCACGCCTATCAGGAACATACTCAAGGGGCCCCTTAAAATGTCTTTTTTTTTTTTTCGACTGCTGTGAGTACAAAAATACCGTCCGGATTCGTAAAACACAACGTTGGAAGCACGCGTTGGACTTAACTACGACCTTGCCAAAAATAAAATTTTAGGATCGTCGCTTAAAGTCCCATAGGAAAAAGGATACAGCTATAACTCAGCACGTCAGTTTAGCGCGACGCGATTACAAGTGAAGCTGTTACCGTCGAGTGTGGCAAGCTGAACCTTATCACTCCCCTGTCTCCGCGCTTTAAACGAGGGAAATTACATCCGGTGTATTGCCCTCTTAAGGGCATGGGCCCGAGTTGCTTCGCACTTAATGTCGATTATTTTTTAAAACATAAATGGGAGCCGATTTCGTAAAATCGCTTCGTAACTTTGTTATGACGTATTTAAACTGCATACTCTAATTTTGTCGAGTCAGAAGACTGCAAAATAGTTGATAATTAGTTAATTAACGAAATTTCCTTTAATTGATAAATTAGCTATACTCATCATACAGTTTGTCTCGAAAAATTACATTGCATAGTAAAACCAATTTGCAAAAAAGTTACGAAGCAATTTTACGATATTGACTCTCGTATGGATTTTAAAAAACAATTCTCTCGGAAGCCGAGAAACTCGGGCCCAAGCCCTTAAGGGCGTTCACGTGGCGAAAACTCAAAATTTCATATTTGCTTGGCATAGTGTTAGTTTTATAGACGTTACTTGTGACTACATTTTCCACTTGTAGAAATTTTTTAGCTCTCATAGTCTTCCCATAGCGGCATGTCAAAGTCAGAATTTTCTAGTTACAGGAACATAGGTTCAACAAAAACCAAGTGACTTACTCGAATGAAATAATTTACACTGAAATGAGATATAATGGACAATATGCTAAAATATTAAAAAATACACTACAAAGTAATTTTGTGTTTTTTTTTAATTGCCATAAATGAGGTAAATGTTCGTCATTTTCGGATTTTTTTTTTTAAAGTACAAAGAAATTCAATTCTGTGTTTTTAAATCTTTTAGCATAGTTTACTTTAAAATAAAATGTAAAAAACAAATAATATTTTCACTGAACTTACCTAGATATTGAATACATACAAATAAATCAAAATTGGTCAGCAAAGAAGTCAATGCTGTCTAGGGGAAAGATGCGTAGTAGCGTAGTACCTTTGCGCAGAAATTCGGATTCGAAACTGAACACCTCTTTGTAACTTTTTTTTGTTTTCAAAAGAATTTAATGCTATATATATATATATATATATATATATATATATATATATATATATATATATATATATATATATATATATACAGTATTTAAATTTAAATGCTGAAATTTAAAATAAGAATTTAAATAAATTTCAATGTTTTTTTAATTAAAAAATATTTTATTTTTTGGTTTAATGTAGGTGAATTTCTAACCTACAAGATCGTTATTCGTTGTATTATTTTCAGTTTGGTATGTCAGTTGGTTTTAGTGTCGTCCTTAAAATGGTAACATGCAAATTTTGACTTCGATGAACCATTACGTAAAAACTATGAGGGATAAAAACATTGGTAAGAACAAAATTTAGTCACATTTTGTTTATAATACATAAAAAATATCTGGTACAACTATAAAAAAAATGGTGATCCAAATTGCTATATATACCGTGCCATTAAGGGTGTTCAAATGCGATGAAGTCATAATTTTATATTTATATGAAATATTGTTAGTTTCGTAGACGATACTTGTGAGTGCAGTTTCCTCTTACGAAACAATTTTAGCTCGCATAGTTTTCTCATAACCGTTCGTCTAAGTAAAAATTTTGCATGTTCTGGTACCATGCAAATTGTGAAAACCAATTGACTTACGTGCGTGAAATAATTCACAGTGAAATAACATACTGTTACAAGTTTAGCAAAAACTTACATGTGGGCAATTCTCTAAGCTCTTTGGGGTAGAGGTATTATAATTAGAAAGAAAAGAGTTGAATTAAATTATTGATTTACTAGTTAACAAAGCTTACAAAAATACACGAAACTGTAATCAACTATAACTTTCACAACACTCTTAATTATGCTCACAATTACTACTGTGCCACAGAAACGTTGATTAACTTTGACAATTAAAGCACAAAATTTTTACCATTAATCAAAGACTACAAATCACAATAGAAGTTCAGTCATATATCCTATCAACAATCTTTCAAATAGGGACAATGTATAACCTTAACAGTCCGAAGTGGTCATGGCTCACCATGTGCTGCGCAGCACCCCGAGTGCACCAGTCTTCACTCTTGAGGTCTTCGGTTCGACTCCCGTCGCGTACCTCCTTGTCGTCCGTCGACCCGCAGCAGCAGTCCTCTTGTTCCGCCCAGTACTGCTCCGAAGGTATGTGCCTGCAGCCTCACAGTAGACTCTGACGTCACCAAGATGTCTTCACAAGTCTCTCTCCACAAGCATAGCACCTTCTTCTAGCACGGCCAATAGCAAACTCCCCAAATCTGTCGATTAGGGGCTTATATACAGGCCAAACTCCGCGGATTCACTGAATTACAGGGGTCTAAAATAGACATTACATAATGCTTGGGACGTGACTTGAGCCTCGTAGGCCGGCATCGTAGGGTTAAGGCGCAGTTGAAACAGGTCTCTATGAAGCAGTTCGGCATGACTCCCACCACGTAGCCGTCCGGCTTGTGAGTCATAGGCTAGTCCGTAAGGTGTTTCGACACAGCCTCCAGCCCGCAGAAACAGCATGCAACAATACTATGGGCTACATAATAAAACAATTGAAAAAATCCCGCTAACTGTTTTTGTATTAAAAAAAAAATTGCTGTTTTTGCAACTTACCTCTGTATTTCCGCGATTTTTCAAAATTCATAATATTACGTTGTGGTTTTTTTAAAATGTTTTATTGCATAGATCATGGTATGTAAGTTCACAGTGAATTATTTTGTTTAAGTAGGTAAGTTGGTTTTCACTATTTTCATGGAAGTGTAACAAACAAATTTTGACTTTGACACCCCGTTATGAGAAAACTATGAGAGCTAAAATTGTTTCGTACGAGCAAAATGTACTCACAAGTATCGTCTATATAACTAACAATATTTCATAAAAATATAAAATTATAATAGTATCGTACTTGAACATCCTTAAGATCTGAACGTTACTCCTGTTAGACCCAAGTGAGTCAGGTACATGAGGGCAGATACTGCCAGAAAACATGACGGTAGAATGCCGGACGACATGTTGGTTTCAGTGGGAATGATTGATGTCCTCAGCGGTGTAGTGGTGAAACCACTCGTGTCCTACGACAGCGGTACGGGTTCGATTCCCGGCGGAGTTCACATGTGGGACACGTGCTGGACGTTGCCGTTGGCATGCGGGTTTTCTCGGGACACTCCCGTTCTCCCTGCCCTTCGCATTCCGTAACTTCTCAGCTGTAGAACAGTGTATCATTTTTCATTGTTACACGCGCCCCGCTGAAATTATTTTAACTGTTTTCTGTTTTCGCAATTTTTATTTTTAAAGCTTAAATGAGAGCAGATATCACAAATCTGTTTGGCAGTTTTGTTAAATAGGTTTCTGCCGTGATGGGTAATTTCTTCAAGACAGTAAATTAAACGGTTTCAAGAAATTAACAAACTAACAACAATTTAATTAATTACATATTTACCTGAATCCACAGTATTTACTTCTTAAAAATCTCACAGCATTTACTGTCTCGAAAAGATTAACCAACAAGGTGAAAACCACGTTAAGCAAAAAAGCCAGATTAATTTTTAATATCAGCACTCGTTTAAACTTAATAATAATTATTATTATTATTACTATCGTGTAAAAGGATAACATGTCCTTATAATTGAGGTGTGCTGTCCTGCCGTCGGGTACCGTCCCAATACATTCCATTTATTACTCATGTGATATCGAGTGTAATATATTCGAAGTGAACGCTTATTAGAGGGTGACATACCTTGCAAAGTGAGGCGTACTTGCTATAAAGACACACATCAATCTACCTTATGCGAATCAAGATGGCAGGAATTCAAAATAAAGTCCTAAATATTTCATCCGCACCAGCTTACCCTATCCTCGAGCAGGGTTATCCAGGTTGTCGATAGAGTTAGCTCGGTTTACTTCTTGCACGAGAACAAACGTCACTTAGACCACGTTTTTATACCTTCCTTGTTGAAATTTTTCTTTACCCTGAGTGAACGCCTATGAATTACAACGTACCGTGTTTCGCATAACGCCAGTAAAATTTGACATTTCTGAGGATAGTACTTTTAGGTTTCTTGTAGACAATTGATGTTTTTTTTTTTCAGGCGAAATTTTTAGTTCTAAAGGGAATCTGAGGTGTTCAGTCCATTATATGCAGGCTACAGTAAATTTTGTCTTGTGTTGTGATTACTAATAGTAACTCCCCTAAGTAGGTGTCAACATTTACTGATATTATGTCCGAAATAGAGTATAGAAAGCACACACAGCAGGATAGGTGGTTCGTGACAAAGTGAGAACTTTTGCAGACCATCTTATCTAGAAAAATAATTAAAAAATATTATTAATTATAACCTCATATTCTTTAATTATTTCTCAGATGATAGCTTTTGAGTAGGTACTGCACAGTCTATGAATTTTAGTTGTTATTTAGGTTGCGTTTATCATATTTAAAAGCGGTAGCAAACTATACATTACGTAAATAGAATACAATTACCAAGGATTTCAGAAGTTCTTACTTTATCCCGAACATTACAAAGGAGATACGAAGGCTTATTTTATGTTTCTTGATTCTGCCGGAAGTATTAATTGTTAAGGAATTCTGGGTGAATGATACACGTATTTCTTTCACACGTCCTTGTCAATGCAGGGAACGTAACCGCGGAGTCAAGACACGCGGAAGAGTACGGTAGGCTTGCCGTCAAATATTTTTAACGGGAGTGTGCCAGCCTTTCACCTCCCCTCCCGTGGCGGCGGCATGTAGGTTGAAAGGTGCGGGGGTAGTGGGGAGTATCTAGAGGGGAAAGGGGGGAGACGCGGCAGTCGGCGTGGCCGCGACACAGCCAGAGGAAACAGTCGGTCCTCAGTCGCACGCTCATCGTCGAAGAACGCGCGCACGTCCACGATGGCCCCTCCCTGCTCGCGACCCCTCGTCCTGCTGCTTGCGTGCGTCGTCGCAGCTCTGGCCCAAGAGGCGTCGTCCACGACACCGGCGCCCTCCGCAGGCAAGCTCGTCGTCGACGTCGTCTACAAGCCGGAGGAATGCACCGCCAAGTCGAAGAAGGGCGACATGCTGACCATGCACTACGTTGGCACGCTCGACGACGGAACAACCTTCGACTCCAGGTAAGCCGCCTGCCTTCTTTGTAAGTAGTTGACCTTCATCACACGAAGCAAACGTGTCACGTCGACTGTTATCAGTTCGCGACGGCCTTGGGCCACGTCTCACCAGCAGCTGGTGTGGCTTATCCCACTATACAGTGCGCTTTTCTGACAACTCTGCTGACGAAACTTTTTTTGCCGGCAGTGTATTACTGATTAGGTTTCCAATTATTCCTGTATGCTGCCTCCAGCTATTTTAACTCCATTATAACATTCAATAAGTTAAAATACGCTGTTTCATTACAGTAAAATATTGAATTTATATTCTAAAACGGTCATTTGCAGCGGTCAAAAAGGCTCTCGTTTGTGGGACTGATTTATGTATATGTATACGCATGTATTTGCTGTCAAATGTCCGACGAACCAAGCTATGCTTAATGTTTCGCGAGTGTATATAGACGGTTTGCAATTACATGTCTGGTTACGTGTTTCATTTAGGGTACCTAAATTTGTATTTTCCTGTCACATTTTGTTATCAACGCAGCACCCTAAGTAACAATCATTGTGTATAGATTGTTCCGTACTCATCAAAAGTAAATTCTTTAGGCCAAAATAAACAGTATTATTCAGATTAATTTACTTGTCAAGACGGTTTTCAAACGTGCGCACTTCATCGCGAACACGCATTAAATTGAACTGTATACCGTACTCGAAAATTAACGTCTGAAGCCACAATAAAGAACAGCTTAAAATCATTATTCTAGGCAAAGCAGTATTCAAAAGGTCTCACTTTACCACGAGTCGTACTTTCACTTTCAAGTCTCGTGACGTAACTTCGAAATTCTCTTGAAAGTTTGTGCACGTTGCCATACGTAAACCTCGCGACATAACCTAACTTTTCTCTCAGAACGCTCCCCCACAATCGACGTGGCCTGAATAACAACTTATACCCAGCATTCCAAGCGTAAATGTACTAGAAAAAAAACTTTCTCACGTTGGAATGGAGTAGAGAAAATTAAATATTTATTCGTTCTATGGAAATTTGCTTGTCGGTAGTTTCTATGACGTTTCACGTTCTCATTGGTCGGAATGAAAACCTTGGTTTACGATCTTTGTGTCAAGTCAAACAAGTTGCGTTAAGTAAATCACGTCAAGGTCAAGTACTAGTTATAAATGCCACCACTTTTCCTTTTTATTATGAATGCTTCCAAATGATATATATTTGTGTGTCCACCTTCAATTGTGAATGGGCTATTACGCAGTCTGGTCCAGAGTTCGGCTCTAGCGATAATTAATTGGTTTCCATCCATATTACTTTCTTAAGAGATTTATAACTCGCCATTTGTAAACACATTTTGATCTGCAGATTGCTTATTTACAATTAGATGCGTGCGAAATCTGAATTTAAGAAATACACCACTTGTGTGACGTAAGTAAACCATTTACATAACTGAAAACAAACTAGGCAATTACGTTTTTTTGCTAAATGTACTTTCACGCAGATGCAGACATAACTGTATAAAAAAACATGGGAAGAAAGTTACAGTAGTCATTGTGTGAAAGTGTGTTGCATTTATTTATGTGAATTTAAATTAGAAATTTTTTACTTAGTTTTATTTGGTATTGTAATAAGAACAAATTGCAGCAAGAACAACGTAAAATAATTATTACTTGCTGCCTCAACAGACTTAACTTACCGCAGAGAGCATCCACATGCTCTCGGCTAAATTACATGAATATTTCACAGCAGATGTGTATGGGCCTGCTTCGTCCGCACGTGAATTTTCAGTGCTGAAATATTCACGTGCCTTGGCGGGGGGAAATTTTCTTACGTGAATAACCTAGGCTTCCCCCCTCTGTGCCACCCACGTGTTCGAATGACTCGGTATTCAGTGACTTGTGTGATTTTAACCATGTTTATATTATATATACTGCTATATTAATATTTTTAGCATGGCGTAATTTTTTGTGTGTGAAAAAAGGGGGCCGGGGGTGGGAAGTGGGTTCATGTACATTACCTTAAAAAATGCTTGAAAATGTATAAAACACTAACATCAGAACTAACGTGTACATTTTCGTCTAAGAGATTTGTTTATAGGTAAAAGAATAAGTATGATTAATTATTTTGATGTTTGGTGGAAGTTCTCCCTTCCTCTTCTCACTCAGAGACATACTACCTAGACATTATAAAATTATGACGTAAGTAAGAACTTATGGTGCACAATAAGTAGGGCTAGGAATATTTCGCGAGTTCAACGTTCATCCTGTGTATGCCGAAGCCCTACCATTTGTCCATTACCTGATACTGATTCAGACAGCAGACAATGAATAAATAGAAGGGCCTGAGTATGCATAGGACAATGGATTCTAGCATGCAGGTAATTGAACTCGCGAATTTTTCCTAGCCCTAATAATAATATATTTTTGCTTCCACGTGAATGTGGTTGTGGTATTATCAAACCGCACCTTACGTAGTTTACGACTATCGTAGACATAATTAGTAAATACCTGGCTTTGTTGTGAATTCGAGGTGAGGTAAGCCGAGGTAATTGGGCTTTACGTCTCGCCGACAGCGAGGTCGTTAGAGACTATGACACAACTTGGTAGAATGACAGGATCTGGGAGAGGAGTCGGCCATGGCCTTTGTTAAGGAACCATCCCAGCATTCACCTGGAGTGATTACGGGAAACCGTGGAAAACATAAATCAGGGTGACCGGAGCCGGGTATCGAACCCGGGTCCTCCCGAATGCGAGTCTAACGTGTTACCGTTGTGCTACATCGCTCGGTGCGAATTCGTTTGAACAGTTCGTTTTAGAAGTCATTCACGTCATGTGGTTGGGCCACTGCTTGTGAAGCTGGTTCTTGAGAACACTGAACCAATAGCAAAACATACTGACTTCCTAGCGTGGTGTATAACTGCCCGCTATCTGCAGCAGTAGCCAATGAACAACTAACTGAAGACGCAGTGTACATAGGACTGTGGAGTCCAGCCGGCAGGTCGTTGAACCCAGAAGTATAGTAAACTGAGAATTTTACAGCGTACTTGCTAATTACAGAGTGTGACGAGTGATATGTGTCATTGAGGGATTAGATTATGTATCAGTAGAGCAACGATTTTGTCGCGAAAAGATTTTTGCCCCACTTTGTTTCAGTGTCTCTCGTGCACATCGGCAGCTTTGCTTCGTGGTTATTGGCAGCGTGTGTTTGTTCAGACACGTTTCTCATTTGACTGCACCAATCAGAATAAGATTATTGTGACTCCTTACGTCTGTAATTTGCCAAGGCCAGTGAGGGTAAAACTATCCAATTACGGGCGATGTAGCAGACCTGTAGACGTGCACATGACGCATCGAAACCAAATGTTGCAAAAATCTTTTCACCATAAAATCGTGGCTCTATGTATCAGTTTTAATTGGACAAGTAAAGAGCGAGTACAGTCGAGAAAAAAAGTCAAGGAAGGAAGCTACGACGACCTGTTCTACACTCTAAATTTGAATTAGTGAATATTGACTGATTCACGCCGATGGATGGAGCAGTTTCAACAGACTGAATCAGTGAGAAACCACTGTGAAATCGGTGAATATTCACTGATTCCGATAAAGAGTGCGAACGTTCCACAAGTTAACTAGCGATTGTCCACAGGTTTTCCAGTAATTTTTTTACTGATTCAATAAGTGAAAACTGTTCTCTGAAAGCAACTGAAAAAAAAAAAACTGTGAATATTCACTAATTCACTTGTGAGATGTTGGCACTCTTAAAGGAAGTCAATGAATGTTCACTAAATAAACTGTGATTATTTTCACTTATTCAAATTGTTGGAACTGCTCCATACATCATCGTGAATCAGTGAATATTCACTAATTCAGATTTAGAGTGTAGAGTTAGAAAGGAACCATTCCAGTATTCGCCTGGAGTGATTGAGGAAAGCCATGGAAAACAGAAATGAAGATAACAAGGCCCAGGTGTCTTGTCATTGCGCCTGTTCACTTGAGAACAATTATTAATGGCGCCGCCTACCTGCGCGTTAGAAGCGCGGAAGTGACGCAGACATAAGGGCGACCTTGAAGCGTGCATCAAATGGCGCATCGTCACAACGAGCAAAACTCTGAAATAGCGTGCAAGGTTCCCGCTGAACGGTTTTTACTACAGGACACTAAGCGGTGACCATATAACTTTATTGGTGGAAAGTCTGTAGCAAAGTTCAGTGCAGGTCTCAATCAGAGTTCCACATACAACCGGTTAGTACATTTTGAAATACGGCAGTCTGAAAAAGGCCGTTTTTAGCCATGTTGCAGGGCTTATTGTTTTTAATGAGCGTGGCGTCGTATCAATAAGGTTCCGACCTTGTCTAAAGTGTGTTTCCTTTCCGTACGTTAGCACAATGGGCACACGTGGAATTGTTTCGTAGAAAAAAAACCTGTTTACGAACACACTGCTGCGCATTTGAAGCGTGAGGTAGGCGGCCTCCTTAAAGGTCCTCAGACGTAATTTGTTGAGAGTGATGAAAAGGTGCAGGCATAGAGTATGTTAATTAATCACATAGTGTGTTAAAGTGTTTGAAAGAACAAGTGGCTAAATCATACAAGTGTAAGGGGGAAAAAATAACAGAATCTTAATGTGGCCAGATGAGTGGTCATTTTTGGCACGTTCGAGTCCTAACAGCGCGGAAGCGTTAAGGTGGGGTCTGACACCGCGAGTTGAATTTTTACATTTATAAAGTATTACGCAATTTTTAATGCAAGTACTACAAAATTATCATTACAGCGCTTTAATATTGCGTCGTCGATGTTGATCGGATGTTATGGATTTGTGAGTTTATAGCAAGGTAACAGGTACATTTAACAAGGCTGCGATAATAGTTTATCTTAAATATGTGTTTCTGAACAACCAAACAATACAAATAAACAATAATTCGAACTTGGCTTATAATGCCTCGCTTTAAGGTCGTTACAGCACCACATTACGCCTCGCCCTAGCCCATAGCTTGTCTCTGAGATGTTCAGATCATTTTATGATCTACTGTTAGAGATAACAAGTGTATTGTATACTCTTAAAAAAAGTCTCTGTAGAAATATTTTCATACGTAAAAGGGACCACCAAATCATCCAATTTCGCCAGTTTCAGCAGTGAGAAAATAGGTTTTGAAGCTCAGTGAAGAACCTGTAATAGGTAAAGCACACTTGTAACGTTATGTGACTGATACTTCTAAGCAGACGTGACTGGCGAACGTTGAGCAGTTTTCGAATAAACGTATGTAGGTGGTTCACTTTAAAATGAGCACTTTACAACGTTTATAATAATAAAAAAATGTATTAACTGCTACTATAGAAGTAAAGTTTTAAGAGTTGTGACATGTCAACACTGATTTTTCATGGTTAAATAGAAGTTTTCGTATTCGAAATAGTAAACATAAGCAGAGACCTGAAAAATTCGCGTTTTCAATTGGGCACAAGCTAGACTCCATCAACTGTAAGTTTGCGTCACTTCCGAAATTGGCCTCTGGCTTATTTCACGCTTCCAGGAATTATCTGAGCCAATAATGGGAATGTAACTAATACAGACCTATATCACTTTAACAACAAGCAGCTAATGAGCATCTGCTGTCTACTTCAGTTCATATATATTCTTGCAGGCTATCCTACAGGTCAGTGAACCCGCAAATTTTTCCGGTCTCTAATAATGGTGGACGGAAAACTATAGGCAGTATTCAGTTTATCCTGAACAGCCTATATTGGCCAAAGGTCTGCACACTGCGTGACAGCCTGGACAGGTGCCCATATTAAAAAAAGTGTCTTAATTTACTGCGAACAGCCTGTGTGTATTTCTGCGTGGACCTGGTTTTGTATAGGTCGTTCGGAATAAAGTGAGCACTAAAGATTTAACATCTGAAAAAAAAAAAAAAAAAAACTCACTAGCCGTTATTGTATATAATTTAGTATTAATAATAGTTGCCTCACTGCTTGTACGGTCGGCAGCTAATTGCCGTGTGTAGTTCCGTGTATTTTCCAATTGAAAAGTAGCAATACTGAAATTAAATCAACTAACTTTGACATATTTGTGTTTTATATAATTAGAGGCCCGGATATTTCGCGGGTTCAACGCCCAGCAGGCTAGCCTCCACAGTCCTGTGTGCACTGTCGTCAACTATATTTGTTCATTGGCTGCTGCTCCAGTGAGTGAGCATTTGAACATTTGACGATGTAGCGCAGGAGTCCGTGAGCGTTTTTACGCATGTCTGCCATTGGTTCGGAGTCCGCAAGGTCACGTTTAATAATCAATGACCCGATCGAAATAGTTTCCAACATGTACATGACATAGCAATCCAACCTCTCCTCAGTTGAATCCGCGAAATTTCCGGGGCTCTATATATAATTAATAAACTTCTTTTTAACAAACTATTTATGTTCCTACCGACTTCGCATTTTAGCTTAGACGCGCAAGTATTAAGTGGGGTGTCCAGAGAGACTAGACATTTACCGTCAGTCATTACGCGCGGAGAGATACGAATTGGCTGAAAATAGAAACTTAGCAGGGCTTTTTTGAGTGCTCACTTTACCCCGAACCGCCTATAGCAGTCGCATACGTACTTTCCTTACCAATCACTAAGCACTTCCTGCCAAATGTTTGTATTATCTGTACCGTGTTGGCCGGGGTAAAGTAACGAAGATTGCTTGGCCTACTTAACACGGGAGCTGGTTTCACTGCCTGGTTTCACTTTCCGATGTTGTTCCGGTTTCATTTTTAAATGCCATTTACTACGCAGCGTCAAAGCTTTCCATTCTACGTCCAGGTTCCTACTACCGTCAACATTGTGACGCGTACATAACAGACTTTTTTTGTTGTATTAAATCCGTATAGTTAGTTTCATATGCATACTAGTACATATATACAGTAAAAAAATTCACACTCTTAGAAGAAACAACTTGCAAACTAATTTCAGAACATTTACCAGTCTACGCGGAAAATATTTTGTGTGTATGTACCCTGCAAAATTTATTTTGTGTTCACCACAAAAATATTTTTTTGACACCACTAAAATATTGTGGCCATCATAACATTATTATGTGTTTACTTCAAAATAATTTTGCAGGGAAGACTTTCTAGAAAATGTTGAAGGTGAGTGTTCTAAATTTTCCGAATACCTGTGTGCACTAGTGGGATATATTTTATTAGTAGTTTGTTCGATGTGAAACAAAATAGTCCTGTCACATTTTACAAAAAAAAAATTGTAACTTAACAAAACATTTCCTCGGAAACTTGTTGCCAAAAAAAAATTGTTACACTTCAAACAATTGTCAGATATACAAGAATGTATTTGTAAATGTACAATTAGTATCTGTAAATATACGGACATGTTTGAATATTTACAAGCAATTCCTGTAAAGTTTACAATATTGTTGTAAAGTTACGAAACGGTTTTTTAGAAACAAGTTCCCAAACAATTTTTTGCTGTAGTATAATTTTTTTATAGCCGGTTCACGATAAAGTTGAGTACAATTGAAGACCATCTTGTCTAGAATGATAATTAAGAAATAATGTTTATCCTGACCTCAGACATTTACTTTTGAGTACAGTACAATCTATTCTCTTTAATCTTTGCTTAAGATAGCTTTGTTCATATTAAAAGCCAAGAAACTATACGTAATCTGAAAGAAAAAGAAAAGTAACTTGGGTTTTAAAAGGGCTTACTTTGTCCTGAACCAACTATATGTACCGTATGATTTACGTAACGTATGGTTGTGCATATATCAGGAAATTTACCTTGGTATGTGAAAAATTAGCGATATTATTTGTTGACAGATTAGACTTCACCGCCTTGTACATTCCCGGGCACAATATGTGATCCCATTGACCACGAGCTTTAGTATGATGTCGTTTACGTGTGTGACCGCTCTTTTAATTATTGGTCAGAAGCATTTTTGCGGCAGGCCTAGACGTTGTTAGCAACGATACACGTCGACAGCCATTTGGAGCCTACTGAGGGCCGGTGCAGGGTAATTTGGCGCCCTAGGCGAATTACCTGATGGCGCCAACCTCTCCTTTTTTTCCGAACTCAGTAACCTCACTTCATTATATATATATATATTTTTTTTTGCTGCTTGTTGAAAGTATTCGAACCCGTTTTTTAATCTGTATATATTTAGTACTTTCCACGCACTTCAAATAACAACCTGACGGAAAAAAATTACATTTCAGTTGTTAAACCTAAGAGCTATAACCATCAAACTCAACGACACTAACCACTTACGTTCCGCTAGAATGTGACCCCGTAAAAATAAATTTGAAACTACAAAAAGAGCGTCTGTTGGAATAACTTGCGAAACTTGACGAATATGAAAACATCCACGTTGTTAGTCAGTCGATACTTCTTACTCATGAAATAAGAAACAGGAATGTACTTTTCTCGACTTACTGTAATCCCTATATTTTTAAATAATTACTCTAGTCAAATAATACTAATAGACAAGTACAAAATCCTACAAAATATTTTTTTTTCAATGAGTTTATACTATAGAAATGTAAAGAGTTAAGTCTCCTCTTGACCGCTGCCGCCAGAAAATAACCCGAATTTTACATATGTCTAACTAGTTAAACGTATACAAGTCAACTTTACATGTATACACTATGCGAATAAAATATGTTGTCTTGCTTTTTCTTGTTTCTGATAAGTAAGGACCAGAAAATTATGCGGGTTCATTTACCTGCAGACTAGATGCTACAATACTATGTATACATGTTGCATCCGCATGTGATATTTCATTTGTTGAGACCTTAGTGAGTAGCCAATTATGAATCAGACCAGGCAGCACGGAATTACCTTCCTTGTTTCTTCGGAGTTTCTAATTGGCTGCAAGTCCCGCACTGCGTGTCTATCAGAAATATGATCCAAAAACAAACGTCACTGAAGTGTATGGCCTACTAGTGCTTGAAGTCTAGACACTCGTCAAATCAATTCGCAAAATGTTCCTTTTAATCGTACCAGTTCTCAGAAAAAGTCTTCTTTACACTGAAACGAAATAAAATAGAAGACTGATGAAAGGGGCAAGAAATGAACAGAGTGAAATAAAATAACTTTTTAATGTTTGTGAATGAAGAATTATTTGCTATGGCTACCGTGTACTGATTTTGTGAGAGATACGAGTTTGAGAAACAGCCTTATCGTAAGAACTGTGGTACAGATTGTTGAAAAGCTATCTACCAGCGTAGGAAAGCGGTTTTTTATCCTGAAGATTGTGTTAGGCCATGATATGAAATACTGATGCTTGTGAAGACAGTTATTTATAAAGAATACCTCTTGTACAAATCAAATATTTAAGTATCAAGTATCACTGCTCATCGTGTACCGGCTAAACTATTGATTTTAGTGGTATAGTTTACTGATGAAAAATGTTTCTGTAGACGTTAGAAGTAGTCCTACGTAAAAAATTTTTAGGTTAGTTCAGATTAGGTAAGGTTAGGTTACTTAAAACTGAACCTAGCTTAACATAACCTTAACTATCCTAAAATAATATAACCTAACAAAAAAAATTTACGTAGGACTACCGTACTTCTAACGTCTGCAGAAACATTTTCACTAAATAAACTATAACGCTAAAATCAAGAGTTTGGTCGGTACACGATGAGAAGTGATCATTGATATTTAATAACCAAATAATCCTAGGTGTTGGAAAAACGGATCGTGTAATTTTAATGCTTAAGCAGATATAAACATATAATTAATGTTCATTGTTATTACAGTGTTGTTAGTTTGCGAATGAATGAGTAAAAGCAAAACCAAATGGATAGTTACTGAATTCAGAATGAAAATAAATTTTCCTTATGTAAGCCCAATTTTTTACGGTATGTTTTCTCAGTTCTGTGCAATATGTATACAACTGATATCCTATGTGTTGTTGTTTCTTGTCGTTTAACCTATGAGATCCGTAAAAAAATATATATTATCATATCTACGTCATTGAGGATTTTTTAAAAATATTTTTTACGAAACGGTTGTCAAGAAATTTTTACAGTTATAGTAAATAAGGATACAGTTAGGCCTATATAAGTAAGGAAGGATACAGCTGTAACGAATGAGGACGTATTTCACGCCCCATTGCCATGGACAATTGAAAGCTAGCGGTGTAGTCCTATTTTAGTGAAACAAGTCTATTGTTTTTTTGATTGTTGTAAACCCAGCTATATAAATTTTTCTTCTATGTACTAAATAACTTCATTGAAACTTTTTGTGAGGTAAGTTAACGTTCGTGTTTCGCCGTTGCAACTGACTGAATTTCTTTGGGATTATATTTTTGTGGCTGGTCTGATAGTCACGCAACTCATTTTGCCAACAAAACTTAAGCAATGTTGTATGTTCACAAACCCACTCATTGTCAATGTCAAGTCTTGCTGCACACTGGCACAGGCAGAGCGAGGGATATGCAGGAGGCAGTCGGAAAGGTAGGAATGTGCCCCCGGCACACAGACGTAATACTCGGGAAGCGGGTATATTCCCAAGTGAGACTTGGTTTGCTGATGAGCGCCCGAGCAATCTTCCTAGCCGAGGAACTAAATCAGCTTGCTGGGAGAGATTGTTTCTGTATAAACCTCTGGGCACTACGATCCTCCTGGCATTTACATCTTCTGCTATTGTTGGGTTTACACACGTTCAAAAAAATATAAATAATAGTTGCACATTAATTACATTGGAAAAAGTTGCATCTTTCAAGATCAGTTATGTTTTGTTTTTTAATTAAATTGTTGAAATAATGTTTTGCGTTATTAAAAGGACGTAACTTAACAAGCAAAAATACTCTTGGGTTAAGTTAGCTTTATAGGCGTCAACTTTCAACGTTGATTTCGTAAATTATAAGTCATTTACATATTTTGTCTTCAAAATATTTTATGTCTGTGCCTTGAATGATAGGTTACGTAGTACAATGTTTGAAAATCGAAACATGTACACGTTACTTTGGCCATTGGAGTAGGGATGACTTCAGAACGATCATAAAGACCTGATGATGTTGAGTTTGAATGTTTTCGGAATGTTTATTGGCACATCCAGGTATAATGAAGTTAAAGTAGAGGCACTGATTCTTGTTGAAAATGATTTTGTACCAAGTTGTTTCAGTGTCGTAAGTGCACATCTTCTTGCTTCATGGCTATTGGCTGCAAGTCTTTGTGCAGAGGCGTCTCTCATTTGACTGCGCCAATCAGAATAAAGTCACTGAGACACCACACGTCTGTGATTTGCACGTGGAACCCCAATACGTGTGAGAGTTAAACCACCCAATCTCTGACAATGAAGCAGAGTTGCAGAAGTGAACATAACGAATTGAAACAAGTTGATGCAAAATATTTTGAACCAGAAATCATTGGCTCTAGTTATAAGAGTGAGTACTAAAATAGTATTGTGTACGTACCAGAAAGCCAGCATACCGGATGTTGCAAAATTCCATGTCGATATTCTGGGGAAACAATCCCCACATGTAGAGGAACAAAAATGTCATGTGGATATAGGTCCGAAAACGAACCGTTTCTGCGCTACAGTTGGCAATACATGACGTATGATTGATAGCGCGTGAAGGATCATGTTGCTGTGGAGCGCCACTACTGCAGTCTGTGTTAGTGGATAGTGTGTGGCATAGTAACATGCTGTATCAGCAGCCAATGAACAGCTCTTGTCTGCTTCAGCAAACATATATGCTTGGAGGCTAGTCTACAAGTCAATGAACTTGCACATTTTCCCTATCTCTTCTAATTGTCAAAGATGTTTACATTGCAAGTGAAAAATTGCATGTTTGCCACGAATTTTCTTCAAAACATGGAAGATTCTCAGTTTAAGGTGAAGCGCGATACACGTGCCTGGGCCACCCTTAGTGCATCCGCAACCTCAGGTCTCGAACATGTAAAATACGTCCACACAGACACAGCATATTTAGGAATACAGAAGTGAAATAGTCGATAGGACAGCGAACTCAGTCACACACGCCAGCAAAATGGCTTCCCTGGCCAGCAACATGGCGGATAACGTACGGCCAATCAGCGTAAAGCGGCTGCCCTGCTAGCCGGTGGCCAGGACAATTGGAAACCTGCCGTAATATGCGGAAACCAAACAGACACGGGGCTTGTTATAACAAACTCGGACAGCCAATAAGCGGTGAAGTTTGCCAGTATCAAATGAGTCTCCACGCCATTTCACATCTAGGGTCCTGAAAAATTCGCGTTTCCTTTTGGGCGCAAGCTAGATGTCAAATATCTGTAAATTTGTGTCCATTCCACAATTGGCTCTTGACTTATTTGATATCTCCTGGAGGATAATGCACCAATAATATGGAGGCAACTAAATGCAAGTCCAATCATGTGGTATCACTATGTCGTCGAGCAGCATATGAGCGACTGCTCTTTGTTTGAATACACAGATATTCTTAGAGTCTAGCATACACGTCAGTGACCCGAGAATTTTTCCAGTCTCTATATATTACTATTTTGTCTGTGACACAGGCGACCACCCTCATTCTCCATAGTATCGGTAGGCACACTGATTTATCACGGTGAAACTAGACTGATTGCTAGGCTTCAATATAACGTGTACATATCTGAAGTTCTTCTTTCATTATTGACGTATCTCTATCTGTCTGGGCAAATGATAGCTCTGGTACTCTGTTACTGAATATTTCTGATTCGTGTTTAAACCATTTACACAATCATCCTCCTATCAAGCAACTCGCAGGTCGCTACACTGGTTTGCAAAGTACGGTTACACAAAAGATTCCTTTCGTGCAACTTTCCACTATCTGTAAATATCAGGTATTGTGGACACAATAAAGCAATTTTTTTTCTGTGCGGATACTCAGTAAATCCTTTGCTGGGATTGGTTACTGTACCTGTGCGCCCGCACAATAAATTAAATATTACCATTTCCTTCATCAGTGTCTCTATGCACACGACGATTTTTGGGCAGTTGTGAATCAGTAGATAAGAAAACATTAGTTCTTATGCGAACGACCTATGTTCTATGCTTGCTGCTATGTTGTCAATATTGTGAACCCACCTTTAGGAGCGAGGGTTTCAGGTCGCCAGCCGACTGTACTTTTCTCCCGCGAGGACAGAGTTGGATCGGCGGCGTAATGTTCGCCGGCTTACAAAGTCCTCGCCATTAAACGTTGCTCGCGAAGCCAGTTATGTCGTGGCGCGCCGTTGCCCAACTTGCGGGTCGGGTCCAATTATCCCTCCTCCTGCCCCATACTCCCTTTATCCGCGCCCTTCTGCACCCGCCACGGTAAACGCCGAGCACAGGAATGTTAGCCCATTTTATTAATAAACTGCTTCTCGCCCTGTTGTACCCTCGTTTCATAGTCCTCGATGATGGGCGACAGACGCCTCGGAACCAAGAAATAACATCGTGCGTTATGACTAGAGAAATTCGCGGGTTCACTCACCTGTAGGCTAGCCTTAAAGAATATCTGTGTATTCAAGAAGACAACAGTTGTTCATAGGCCGCTCGCTGACACAGTAAAATGGGCCTGCATTTAGTTACAAGGTTATTATTTGCTCATCGACTTCAAGGCGGTGTTAAATGAGTCAACGACCAATTGTGAGAGTAGCAGGAACTTACAGTTGCTGGAATTTTAGCTTGTACCTGAAACATAACGCGAATTTTTCCGGTCTCTAGTTATGGCAAGGTAACTGGTAACTGCAAATTTCGCGTGGTTATAAGACATCAGACTGGACTGCAAGTTACTGTGTGATCATCTGACGTTTACTGTTTGCTGTAGAGATGATGAAGTTTCGCGAATTCAATTACCTTCATATAAGAATCAAATATCATATGCATACTCAAGCCCTGCCTATTCGTTCTTTGTCTGCTGTTCCATTGAGTAGCAGCTTGTGGACCAATTTATTGTTGGGACTTGAGTATGCATAGGATATTTGATTCTTCGCGATATTTCACTATCTCTATAGTAGTATGTGTGACGCGCCTGAATCACTTTTTCAACCAACCAGTGACTAGAGATGATTGTTTATTGCGAGAAAATTTGACTGTTTGCTGTGTTTCAACTCACGTTCAGCTTGTGAAAAGATTACTGGCTTTCGCTTGTACGCGAAGCTGTTACCCTATTTGACTGAGCCAATAAGAATCCCGCTATTGTAATATTTGAAGCCAATTATTACAACCCACGGTTTTTCGCGGAAATAATTCTGCAACAGTTTGTTTCAGTGCCTTGTGTGCACATATGCAGCCCTGCTTCATGGTAAGTGATTGGCTGTTGTTAACTCTCAGTGTATAGTGTTCTACCCCCAAATCACAGACGTATGGTGTCGCAGTAACCTTGTTCCTGTTGGCACGGTCAAATGAGCCACGTCTGTGCAATAATACATCTGCCAGTAACCATGAAGCAGAGATTCATGTGTACACGTAAGGCATTGAAACAAACTGTTGCAGAATTCTTTTTGCGAAAAATCTAGGGATCTACCTATAAATTGGTCTGCAGACAGCTACGATGTGTCAGACTATATCACCCAATCATATATGTCACAAGAAACTACAGTGTTTTCAAAGGCATGCTGTCACTAAAACTTTTCGGGATATACCATCATCTCTACCAATTATATGTCAACTGTAAAATACCAACTGCCCTGTAATACGGATCCACAAAGAATTAAAGGCCCATTGCGTAAGGACCTGAAAAATTCGCTTTTCGTTCTGAACACAAGCTAGAATTCAAACAATAGTAGGGGCCGCGGTGGTCGAGGGGTCAGAACTCTCGCCTCCAACCAAGGTGATCCGGGTTCGATTCCCGGATTTTAGCATATGGGAATAGTGCCGGACAATGCCGTTGGTCGGCGGGTTTTCTCGGGGATCTCCCGTTCCACGTTTCATTCAGGTGCCACTCCATATCTACTCACCTCATATCATTCCTCACCAGCGCTGAAGACCTCAATGTTAAGAGCTAACCTAAATCTCTCACTCACTCACTCACTCTCAAACAATTGGTAAGTTTATGTGACTTTCGCGATTGGCTGTTGACTTACTTGGCACTGTCTAAAAAGTGCTAAACCAATATTACAGGATCTGCTTATTGGAGGTTCAGTTATGTTGTATCACTGTGTCAGTGAACAGCCAATGAGCAGCTGATGTCTGCTTGAGAACACACATGTTCTTGGAGGCCAGTCTACAGGTTGATGAACCCGCGAATTTTTCCGGTCTCTACCAGTGAAGTCAGTGAGCGTTTCAAGGGTGAGCATAGGCCAGTACATTCTCGCCTGCCGCCAAATAACAATGCGGAGCTTGCACGTCTATAGTTTTGACTAGAGACCTGAAAAATTCTCGTTTTCTTTTAGGCACATGGTGGAATTCCAGAAACTGTACGTTGGTGTCACTTTTGTAATTGGCTCCTGACTTATTTGACACCTTCTGAAAGGTGTTGAGGCAATAACTAGAGACTGGAAAAATTCGCGGGTCACTGACCTGTGTGCTAGACTCCAAGAATATATGTGTATTCAAACAAAGAGCAGTCGCTCATAGGCTACTCGACGACATAGTGATACCACATGATTGGACTTGCATTTAGTTGCCTCCATATTATTGGTGCATTATCCTCCAGGAGGTGTCAAACAAGTGAAGATACAGTTGTGAAATGGACACAAATTTACAGATATTTGGAATCTAGCTTGCACCCAAAAGGAAACGCGTTTTTTTCAGGTCCCTATATCAATAACAAACATGCAACTAAACGCACGCCCATTTTGCTGTGGAAGCGAGCAGCTAATGAACAGTTGTGGTTATGATTCATTTCACAGATATTCTTGGAGGCTAGCCTGCAGGTCAGCGAACCCGCGAATTTTTCTTGTCGCTAGTCATGACTAGAGATGATTGTATGTCGCGAAATTTTTTTGTGCCAACATACCCTAGAAAACACTATAGCTTCTTGCAACAAGCATGATTGGGTGATTACGGTCTGACACAACGAGGCAACCTACTGGCCACTAACAGGCATCAAATATTACAATAGCAGTATTCTTATTGGCTCAGTTAAATCTCCACATACAAAGGAAAGCCAGTAATCTTCTGGTAAGCTGAACTTGCGTCGAAACCCAGCAAACAGTCAAGTTTTTTTTCCGCAGGTTCAGCTTACCAGCTGGCTTTCCTTTGGATGTGGAGATTTAACTGAGTCAATAAGAATCCTGCTGTTGTAACATTTGATGCCTGCTAGTGGTCAGTAGGTTGCCTCGTTGTGTCAGACCCTAATCAGCCAATCATGCTTGTTGCAAGAAGCTATAGTGTTTTCTAGTGTATGTCGGCACAAAAAATTTTCGCGATATACCATCATTAGAGATGATGGTTTATCGCGGAATAACTTGACTATTTGCTAGGTTCAACATACGTTCAACTTATCAAAAGATTACTGGCTTTTCCTTGTACGTGGAGCTACTGCCCTATTTGACTGAGCCAATAAGAATGCCGCTATTTTAATATTTAATGCATGTTATTGGTCTGCAGACAGCTACGTTGTGTCAGTGTTTTCAAGGCTATGTTGACACAAAACATTTTCGAGATATACCATCATCTCTAGTTATGACTTTGCCTGAATGTAGTTTTTTTTTTCGAGTTTGAGGCGTAAAAGTGTGGAAGCTATAAGGACGACACAGCACGCACATTACACTTCACCCTAGCCTCTAGGCAGTAATCACTGAACTGACGTGTATTATTCTCGCCGACAACTTGTCTCTATCAGACATTCTGAGGTGAACGTATCATTTTTCTTACATATAAAGGTGTGTTGTACCGTGCATATTTGTTTTAAATGCCCTTAATCAAGTTCATAATACCTATAAAATGTCGCGAGAACAGACACTTTCGCAAGCTTAGGCCGTGAGGAAATAAACCTTAAAAATTACTGCATGACCTGAAAAGGTAGTGTAATGTGGTTTGATTGCTATTTTAAGCAAACCTCACTCACGCATATTGAGTACTTTTCGAATAAGCTTGTATCGGCCGAAGTTCTGCTCACTGTTCGGCCGCCGAGATAAAAAAAAACATCCGCGGAGGTATATATGTAGGTTAGACAGGTACTGAGCTACGCAGAATATAATTGAACTAGTAATATAATCCGTCTCATGTAAAATGCAACTTTTTGACAGTTGGGTTGGCAGCTCTGTTTACAGCAGCTGCAATGGAACAAGCAGTGTTTTCCTATGACACAATTGCACATTGCTCGACTGACTCTCAAACTGTGCTGTATATCAAAATGAAAATTATTTTTATGTAGAAAATTGTATATGAGACAGTCTTCAGAACTGTCAAAAACCGGCTTTCTTGTAAGAGACGGGCGTAATTTTTATCCTTGATCTCGCCTGGGAATCGAGTTAGGCAGGGGCCTTCTAGTCGTTGGGTTTACGTTCCAGCTCCGTATTCTGTATTTTATGGCATTTTTGTTCAATAAGGAAACACCAAAGAGGTACAAGTTTCACCAAGTGAAGCTTATTATAATGACATTTTTTTTGTATAATTAGTTGTAAAAGACAACTTTGTTTTTTGTTGACGTAGTAACAATACCTTGACGTCTCATCTAACTAGAACATTGGTGACAACGAATTGTTACTTTCTTGACACAATTGGCAAATTCTGAACAAAAAAAATTAAAACCAGAGGTCAATGGATAGTAAACAAAATAACAAATTAAACAAAATCGACGAATTCGTATCAATTTTGTGTGCAATTCATATACATAAAAGTAGAATCATAGCTGGACATACAATGGTTCCTATCAAGATTGATTGACCTTTATGTCGGAAATATGACCTAATTTTGGTAATAGATCTAGTATCCGTCATCCATTTAAAACTTACCATCTATTCAAGAAAGAAAGAAATTTGGTACTTGTATGTTTTTATTCCCGTTTTTATCAGGCTCTCTTAAAAGATATTTTAATTTTCAGCTTTCAATGAAATGAGTTTTTGGATGATATTAATTTATATGTAATAAGAGTTTTCGTTTATGTATGTAGCACCATACAATACATGCGCATTTTAACACGTAGATACGTGGTAGAACCGAACTGTACTAACCATTTCGTTTCGAGTGGAAAAGGTGTAAGGATTATGGGAATGGCGTTCCATTTTCTACCAACACATTCGGAACAGAATTTTAAACTGTGTTCTAGAACAAGAAAAAAGTACTGTACCAGTATTCAGCGAATAGGAGTGTAGTTTTTACGTTACTCTAATAAAGCAGCGTAAATCATGGCTTTTATTTCCATATGGACAGTGAAAAACTTTGATGTTACATTTTAATTTAAAACATTTTATACATGCCGTTTTAAACATGCACAAATGGGTAGGCCTTCAAAATTCTGTGACTCGTTACGAGGTTAACCTGCCAAATATTAAGCAGAGTATTTAGTAGAGCAGTTAAACCAATTTTATACGAACGATGTGACTGTATATTATTTTCTCACCTCTCACTTCAACGTTCTTTATTTTCATTACAATGTATCATATTTCCCAATACCTCTATTCAGGCTATCATCATCTCCGTATCAGTCCACAAGATGTTTGACCACAGTTTAAGGTTTTGTTAGGCTTCCCCATTTTTGCTGCTGTAAGTTTTTCTAGATATATCCTGTTTTCTAGTATGCCTTTCGTTAGGAACTTTTTTTTTTTGCGACTTTCACAACATAGTCCCTTATGTGTTTTTTTTTTTTAAATAACTATGCTGCAATATTAAGCAAACAAACGTTTAAGGTGATCGCACATTTCCACTGTTTTTGAGATAATAATCTTTTAAGCCTAAAATAAAGCATCTACCGTAAAACATTCTCATAGTTTTGTTTAAAATAGTTTTTCATATCTTGAATATTTTTTTAAGACCAAATCACTACGGTTTAACTAATTATTTTATTTAACGAAAACTTCGTTAATCTACTAACTAAACAAAACCATAAATTAGTTTTGTCTATAAAAAATTATACTAATAGTAAAAACTATTTTCAACGATACTGGAAGATATTTTTACGACATAGCTCTCGTTAAGTCTTAAATAGTTACCACAAAAGCAGTGGGAAAAAGATAAGCCTACTTACAGTTTTTTCCACCAACACGTATACGTTACTGATGAAAGTGCAACAGTTTTTAATTCTAATAAATGCTACTTTTGATAGTTATCACTGCATCCGAGCCATACTCAGGTATCTTTACGGGATGTTAACATTTGAAACAAAATGTAGCATTGGCAGAAATTCTTGTCAACGAATTTAATAATGGCCAACAGTTTTGCAGTTCTGTGTCGAGGAAAGTAAACCGAGAAACTTTTTTGTAAAGCCAGCATCACGCGATGCCGAATTCCGTACATAGCAGTATCTATGCCCATTTCCTGTTAGCATCTCCGTTACCGTGTTAGTCATGTTCCAGCAGGCTCCCAAGGGGTCCATCTCTGGGCATAACAGATTCCGTGTCCTAAATTTTGTCCTGAAACGTAACAGAACGTGCGATATTTTTCTGATAGTATTTTTGCATGCTTTCTACCCATTAATATCTACGGCCAATTGCAGCAACTTTGTGTTCGTCACATGACCATAACATTTCACGACTAATTCTGTTCAAAATTGTGACATCACTAAAAAAAATTGAGAAAACTGTCCTTAATTCATTCCGAAGCATTACTAGACTATCGTAACCACATCCTTAATTTATTTCGTATCTGCAACCAACGTCTAGTCCACAATTTTGTTTTGCCTTTCTGACTGTTTTTCACTGAAACTAACTCCACTTCCGTTAGAATAGAAGTTAAGTGTTTCCTTTAGTTTTCTGTTACCCCGTTGGGTACCGTGTGAATACGTACAAGGAGGAACGAACCGTTTCTGTTATAAAATAACTGCTACTGAATCTGTTTGACATGCTTTATGATATCTATACATATGGGTTTTATCACGAACGAAGTAGTAGGAAGGATATGGCAAGTGATGACGTAGTTGAATCCGACTTTTTGTGCGTAGAAACATGGCGCCGAGGCCTGTTGAAGTTATTAACACTTGTATTGGTGCTCCTATAATTAATAAAAACTTTTAAGATATTAATGAAAATAAGCTTTGTGAGTAACAAAACCGTTAAACTACCAATTTTCTGTGACCAGGGTCTACGAACTAATCGCACGTTATTTGGTAAACGAACAAGAGATCGCCATATTGCTACTCACGAAAAGTATGCTTCAAACATATCCCATACATTTTCGTCGACATGACGACATGACATAAGGCAATAGAAACTAGGCATCGTATGAGGCGGGTTTAAGCGCTGTTCCCTCGTCCATGTTCCAGCCGATCTCCCAGTTCTTGATACGCGCCGTGGGCGTTGTGTGATAACGAGCTGGTCCGACGAGTCATGCATGCGGGATGTGGCGGGCAAGTTAAGTGGAAGCGTGGAAGCTTGCAGTGTTGCCAGATGGAGTTCGTATTCATGGTACAAGGTGGCAGGACCACTTTATGAGGATGTGTGGCTCAGGGCAGCTTAAATCTAAGGCCCCTTCCTTTTACTTTTGAATGCAGTGATAATGTGCCCTTGTAGGCCCTCAGATTTTCTTGACACTTTGGCTAATTTGTCATAACTCTGACCTCGGCAACCCTGGATATCGGTGACGTCTTTGCATGTACTTTATATTATGTAAAATATTTATTTCACAGCAACCATCACGGTTTAATGGGAACCTTAGAAAGGCCATTAATTTTAGGTAGAGACCTGCAAAATATGCGTTTTCTTTTAGGAACAAGCTACAATTCCAACTGCTAATTTTGCCGGTCTCTAATTTTAGGTAATAAATAATTTTAATTTTTAATCCAAAATGTGAAACCTCCTAGAATGTGAGGCCTCGGACAAATTACCTTTTTGCCCCCCTCCCTTCTAGACGCGGCCCCGCAAGGTGGAATTTAAATAAGATTTTAAAATAAATCATTATGTTCAACAAAATACTTATTTTCAAAATTTATTGTGGTATAATAAAAGTGTTCCGAACACAAGGTGAAAAAAAAAAAAAAAAAAATCTTTGACACGGCACGGTACCATGTTTCTAATATATCTGGCACACTGAATGCTAGTGTTACTCGACCACGAATGTGCATCGGGTGAGGGGAAGGGACGAGCCTAAACAACAGCCTAGATATCTGTATGCAGCAATATCGCGCACTTTGTACGAGTTATTGTCCACATGTAAGCTGACTTGTACGAACACACGCAGTCTATATATACACTTAACTGCTACTACGAATGTTACTTCTATGAATACTACGAGATTATACGAGCACTACAACCACGAATAGTGCCACAGCTACTGATACTTTTACAAAATATTACGTGTACTATTGCTGTTACTCTTACTGCTACTACGACTAATACTACTGTTATTTTTACTGCTATTACTACGACTGCCTCTATTACTATTATTGCTGTTAATGCAGCTACTGCTGTTACATTTACTGCTGCTGCTACGATTACTACTAATGCTACTTTTATTGCTACTTCTACATCTTTTACTGCTATTACGGCTACTACTGATACAACTTTTACTACTACTACGACTAATACTACTGTTAATTTTACTGCTACTACTACGACTTGTTATTTTTACTGCTACTATTACGACTGCTACTACCACCACTACTGTTGCGGTTACTGAACCTGCTATGAATATTATTTCTGTTCCTTTACTACTGCTATGGCTTCTTCTAATGTTATTTTACTACTACTTCTAAGACTCCTACCTAACCTGCTTTTACTGCTACTATGACTACTTTTACAACTACTAGAGCTTCTGTTAATACTACTACAACTGATGTTACTACTACACCTAATACTAAGACTAGTACAGCTACTGCTACTACTATAACTACTACTGCGACTGCTACTACTGCTACTGTTTCTACTGTGACTACTATTACTACTGCGACTACTACTGCTACTATTACTACTGCGACTATTACTACTGCGGCTACTACTGCGACCACGAATCAAAATAATAACTTTTGGCGGTTAGTTACAAACCAATTCTGGTGACTGTAAGACATCAGTTTTGAATATGGCATTCACGATAGGGAACGCCTTCTGTATCCGTTCTAAGTTCAGGATATTGAAGGAAACATTCCGGTACATTGCTTGTAGCCCTCGTGTTTCACATTTGTTGCATGTGTAGCTGAGAATAAACCAATCAGATGACTATATTTTGGTATCACGGTTTTTAGAGAATGCTGGTCACATGTGGCGACGTTGCCTATATCTGTTGTGGTTTTTCCGGGTACTCCCACTTTCTCCATATCCTTACTTCGTCGCTTCTCTACCCGCACCTCCTACTCCTCGTCATTTATTCAGGTTGTCAGGGACTCCATGTTGGAAGATATGTTAGCATTTAATTCGTACGGGTTACATACACTCAACACTTGAAAAAAGAGCGAAACATTTATTGCATTAGCGTACCTTGCGAACTATAACAAATGTCATCACATACATGCAGGTCTTCTTAGCTTAGTTGGTTAGGCGCCGGTCTACGATACGAGAGGTCCTGCGCTCGAATCCTGACTCGAGCACGGATGTTGTGTTGTCACTTCACACCTCACTTCACCCTTATCGGCCGTTAAGGCCTCGCTCTTTAGTTTAGCAATGGTTTCGAAAATATATGTTTTAACGCAAATTAATACATAAATCAATAATTCGTTCTGGCAGTTTTAACACATATATATCATAGTTTGCATCTGAATTTTTCTGTTGCAATACACCAAACAGAAATGCATATTTTTGACACTGAATTAGCACATATTTTGTTGTCAAAATAAGCCAAAATAAAGCAAAATAATTTTTTGCTTGCAAACGGTACATTATATTAAAAAAAATGTTCTGGAAAACTTGTGTATTGTATAACTTTACACAGTCTCAATTTTTAAAAAGCATTTCGTTAAAAAAATATTTAAGTTATTTGCAATTGTTTTAAATAAATGGGAGATCATGGCTTTAAGACCTGGTTATTTTAGGGTCGTAAAACCCTCTCACACCACGTCAGAACATGTATGTCCAGTGTAAATGCCATGTCTTCGAATTTTTTCTCAGATATTTGTCACGTTTTCAGTGTGACTGTTCATTGTTTTGAATTCAGAAGTTTACATTTGCCAATGATATTTTACGTTCGCTTGTAAAACGTTGTTGGCTCTCTTTTTAGGTCATTTAAAAAGGTGGATTTCGATTGAAGCGAGCCAGCCGGTAATTTTAGTCGTGTTATATGGGTTTCCACAAAATGCTGCCATATTATGTTCCTTTCTCATTCCATCCATGAATATCGCCAGAGTAAGCTTCGCCACTATGTCAGACTACCCTTCCATTTGCGTGATTGTATTTTAGTCCAACATAATCGATTTCAGCTCTTGTGCAAATCGTTAGTATGTTATTTATAACGTGTTAGATAACTTTTTATTGCGCGTGTAAGAAATTTATGAAAATTGTTCCTCTATCTTTTTCTATAATGCCGGAGAGAATACTATTTTATTAATTTTCATTAATTAAGTGGCTTGTATTCGAAGAGAATAGCTTGGCCAACTATGATATTTATCTTATTCTTTTAATAACGCTATAAACCAAGCAGCATGACATTACATTTAACGTATTTGTTAAAACTTAAGGAAATATTACGTAGTTTCATTTTAATGTATTATATATAAAAGTGCAACACTAAATACAAGAAGCTGTTATAGTCCACGATAGATTTAAATGTCAGATTATGTTTATTTCTACATTGCTTTTGTAGTTGTCTTTCTTCATTATAGGTATTGTTTTATTTATTTCTCTTTCAGTAATATCGCTGAAAGTATAGAATCGTACGTTAATGGATGATAACTTCATAAAACCTGTAAATGAACTACGTTAAGAAAAACATTTCAAACTGTTGTAGGAACGTTTTAGAGTCAGAAGGAGCTAAGTGTGAATTCTGGTGGTTTATTTCTATTGTGATTATATAAGAACTTTAATAATGAAAATCGTTAATATTTCCAGCGATTGTGTGTAAACTTCGTTAAAATTTACTGCATTATAAATGGTTTAGCAAGTGTTTTTAATTTTACGTAAACAGCAATCATATCGACAGTGTTTTCCCAAAACACTAAAAGGCAAAATCACAGAAATGTCGGCACTCCTGCACCAACGTCTGAATAATTTTCAAGAATGCAAGTAAAATACTCGTCACTTTTGTGTCTGCGTGTGCAGCAATAACATGACAAAAGCGTATTGACTCAAGATTTTCCAGAACTTTCTAGGAGCGTAAACCACCAAACGGAGCACAATTTCACTTACAACGGGAGGATTGTATAACACGATTAATTTAAAAACATTACAAACAATGTTTTTTTTTTTTTCTTAACTTTCGTCACTTATTGTACACAAGTCGAGTGTTTAATAAAAACCGATGGATAAATATATCATGAGTGTGCAAAACTATTTGATTCTCCTGAATTCTGGGCGTGTATAGCAAAATCTTTGAAGCAGGTATCATAAAGAATCATAGAGAGGCTTACTTTTTATAGTTCCTATATTTCCTGAGAAATAAAATAATCAGCACAGGCTGCAATAATGCACGAAAACATGTTATTAAGTTTATCAAAATAAATATTTATGCCGATGAACATAGGGTTCGAGATTTATTTTAAGGAAAGAAATAAAACTTGGAATTTTTACAGAATAGTTTGGAATATTGTGCAGCTTTATCGTTACTGTGTGTCATTTTTTCTGTTGTAGCGTGCATACTGTATTTTTGTCTCTTCGTGGCCTTGCGCAACCCGTTCCGGAAGACAGCAGCTGCCGAATATCGGCAATTTCGTGTTGCCCCGCCATCATTCATTTCCTGTCGTGACTTCGACTCCGCAACGCCAGTCTTATCTGCTCCCAACTCCCCGCTGCCGGGTGATAAACGACTAGTCGTGACTTTCGTTTGTCCACAACTGACACTGTGCGGATGTCATTTTGCTGACACGGTTAACTAGCGATATCTACCAGAATACGGGAATCGTTACTCGACAATCATACACACGCCAGTGGTGTTGTACATACCAGTTTCTTTGTTTTCATACAAAATTTAAAATTTTGATTGTCTTACCATGCAGTTTGATATAGATCGTTTCGAATAAAGTGAGCACTAAAGACCTTTGAAAAATATTACTAGCCGTTACTGCATATAATTCAACACCAACAATAGTTACCTTACAACTTGTATGGTTGGCAGCGAACTGCTGAATGTAGTTCCGTGTATTTTTCTGTTTAAATGCAACAATACAGAAATAAAAATCTACTGAAGTAGACATATTTGTATATGAAGGGCTTATTTTAGTAGTGGCACAACTCCAATTTTGTAAAAAAAAAAAAAAAAAAAAAAAAAAAAAAAAAAAAAAAAAAAAAAAAAAAAAAAAAAAAAAAAAAAAAAAAAAAAAAAAAAAAAAAAAAAAAAAAAAAAAAAAAAAAAAAAAAAAAAAAAAAAAAAAAAAAAAAAAAAAAAAAAAAAAAAAAAAAAAAAAAAAAAAAAA
>PNEQ01002919.1:0-12576 GCA_003012365.1 Medauroidea extradentata | reverse complement strand
AAAAAAAAAAAAAAAAAAAAAAAAAAAAAAAAAAAAAAAAAAAAAAAAAAAAAAAAAAAAAAAAAAAAAGGAGTTGTATCCACCATTGTGTTAAGAAAGGTTAATTCTAGCTTATTTCAAAAGTGGTACATCTCCACGCTGTGAACTTCATTATTTCACCTATCTCGAAAACAGAATTTTTGACATAGAATTATGTTCAGGTCTCGGTATTTAAAAATGAACTAAATTGGAACATATTATTACTTCTGCAAAATTGGTTGTTGTCAGAAAAATCCAGATAGTGCAGACAGCCGAACTGGATTATTGTCTCTTATTTTAACAGAAGCATGGCGCCTACAACAAAATTGTTTTCCAGTGTGTAACTTCTCGAGCACACGCATAACAGTATACACGACCGTACGAGCGTTATTCTAGGCGCTAGTTTCCAGAAACTTCTCCTTTCAACTGAGGCACCTCCCCTCCTTTCCTTTCGAACCATCATTCCTCTCCCCCATCGCCCGCCGTTCGCCGGGGTTCCCCATACAACAAACCACCTCGATTCTCGGTTACTTATTCCGACTCGAACTTGTGGTGAGTGATCGATAGTGTGCGACATCGAACGGCTGGCATTCATCGACCTAAAGACATCGTCGTTGACAATGACGGCGTGCAGAGGAACGCGAAAGGAATTGTTTATTTTTTTATTTATTCTCACTCAAAATATCACATGTAATAGGTCTGCAAACACCGAGATATAGATAGTGAAAATATTTACTTGTTCTTGATTTTAGGGTATTTGAAAAACGACCCAAAATATTCCATAGCAAACAGAGGCGCATCAACAAAAGTTTCGGGGGGGAGGGAGAAATTGTTATATTGCCCTCCTCCTGAATCCTTGAAGCACGGGCAAGCCACTTTAAACAATCTACTTGCCCACATACAGTAATTTTACATGTTCCTTATTTAAGTAACATATTACGTGATTTAAATTTATTTTATGAAAGCAAAACACTGTCATCCAAGATTGTGAGTATTGTATGCCATTAAGAGGCCATATCACCTATTTTGTTAAAATTATTAATTTTCTCGTAGTAAATGATGAGTGTGCCGAATTACCGATAATGTTTGAAAATAGAATCATTCTTTTTTCCAATCAAGTGATTATTATTGGACTAAATTTGTGTTAGGAGTTATTTACTGTTGTCTTTGTTACATTATGAGAGAGAAAAAAAATCTCGAAATTCAATTTAGTATAATGATTTCATAATTACACTCAAATATTTCTTGTACAATGTGCGTAATTAGCTAAGTCGCTACTGCAATATTTTCAAACAAACATTGACAAATTTATAGTAAGGAAGAAATTAAGAAATTTTCAATTGTATTATTGACACGGGCCCGTGAGGGCGTTCACGAGGCAAAATGTTATATTTGCTTGGCATATTGTTAGTTTTATAGACATTACTTGTGACTACATTTTCCACTTGTAGACATGTTTTAGCACTTATAGTTTTCCCATAGCGGCACTTCAAAGTCAGAATATGCAAGTTACAGGAACATGGGTTTAACAAACCAAGTGACTTACCCGAATGAAATAATTTACACTGAAATGAGATATAATGGGCGCTATGCTAAAAGATTTAAAAACACAGAATGGAATTCCTTTATACCTTTAAAAAAATCCGAAAATGACGAAAATTTACCTCATTTGTGGCAATTTTTGAAAAAGACAAAATTACTTAGTTGTGTGTTTTTAAATCTTTTAGCTTAGTGTCCATTATATCTAATTTCAGTGTAAATTATTTCATTCGAGTAAGTTTTCTTGGTTTTTGTTAAACCTATGTTCCTGTAACTTGCAAATTCTGACTTTGACGTGTCGCCATGGGAAAACTATGAGAGCTAAAAAATTACTACAAGTGGAATATGCAGTCACAAGTAATGTCTATAAAACTAACACTATGCCTAGCAAATATAAAATTTTGAATTTTTGCCACGTGAACACCATTAGCATACCACGCGCTTAAAATGCGTTGCAGTATGTTCGTAAATACTTTTTTTTTTTTAAAAAGAAACTATTCCACATACAGAATGCCCAATGTGTCTATGCACGAAAAGAAAATAAACTCGAAACGATGACGGAAGAGTCGCTTCAAAGCACCATGTCGATTAGAAAATTCAATTCGGAGCTCCTCGAAATGGCTAAAAACAGTTTTTTCAACGTGTTATATCTGAAAAAGTACTCACGGGATTCGTGTGAAACTATTCTAGGAGCAAGCATTCAACTTTGCTTAAAACTGTTCACCATTAAAAATGGGGTCTCCACTGAAAGTGTCAGTCAGGCGAGTGATCTACGATGCCACTGCATGTCGTTTCAGTGTCTTGCGGTAGAGGTGATACCGCACCAGATGAGCCGGTCAACATCGCCCTTGGCGCCGTGCCTCACACACACAAACACATGGCCAGTAGGCGGGTGCCTTAAAGTTGAAAATTAGAACATCAGTTATTACATATGTCACCCGTTTTTTTTACGAGTTGTGCCCGTGATAGCCATGTGGAGGCATCACAGATATGAACTGAAAAGTCAGTAGTAGTGTGTAGGTTCAACAGATAAGTACTAAACCATATCGAATATAATTTAAAATGTAAAGTTTTATACTGGTTCTTGCCAAGACTCTGGGGTACACAGCGTCCTCAAGAGTTAGTGGACGGAAGCTTTCGCTTTACGTTCGAGGCATGGAAACAGGGAAGGTGATAAGTCGAATATAACATGTCCGTCAAACACCTCATCGCCTCTAGGCGCGAAGGACTAAACTAGCGTGCAGTGTTTTCGTAGAATTTGTTTTTCAACAGGCCTTCCAGCGGTGACCCTATTGTTTGTGGAAAGCTTGTGGTAAAGTCCAATGCAGGCTCCTATGTCTTAGTTTTACGATTACGATCGATATTTTCTCAGCTACAGCAACGTGAAAAGGCCATTTTTAGCACTTCTGAGGAGCTTGGGAATCACGTTTTTAATAATAAGCGGACGGCATTTTTTAAATTATAGGGACACAGTTTGAAGTGTCTCTTATTTTCGTAGACAAACGCATTGGAAAGATTTCAAATAGTTATAGAAGAAAAAATACTTTCAGTGGCACGCTACGGCACAGCTCGCGCGTACGTTCCACGAACTCTTGACGGCGCCCAAGTGAGGAAAAGTCGTAATTTTATATTTGTATGAACAAGTGTTAGTTTTGTAGATGTTAGTTGCGAGTGTATTTTCCTCTTACGAAAAAAGTTTAGCTCAGCCAGTTTCCCAAATTTTGAAATTTTTTACCTCTTATCGATTTTTTCAGTATAAAAATATCTTGTAATATATTGTAAAACATGTCAAACAGTAGTCTGTGACACGTAGATTCAGTATAGATTTTTTAATTTATTTATGTTCGTTGGTTTTTGCTCTTTATAAGAACTAAAAATGTGCAAAATTTGACTTTGAGGAGTCATTATGGGAGTCGTCAAAGCGAAATATCACTGTAACCGGGATAATCTCGTGAGTATTCGTATTCGCTTGAGAACTCCTCCAAAGGCAGGGAAGGTTCGTGTGGTGAAGACTTGGGTCGGCAGCGATGTGGAGTGGAATCTAGGAGAGGATCGATAGTTCTGGCGCGGCGTTGGCGCGTGGCGCAGGCCTGGAGACTGTGGCGAGAGATCCGTCTAGACACAGAAAACTCAGCATTACAGAAGTGAAATAACCCGGCAGGACGGCGAGATCAGGTTGTAACCAAATTCAAGTATGTGCTTCCATACATGTAGTCCTTTGTCCTTTCCTCCATACTTAAAGAATTCGGGCAGAAGTTTCTTATTTTCTATTGAGAAATTACAGAGGTATCTATGGCCCATATCGAGCCTAGTGTTGAAAATGACGCGATATGAAATTTCAACTTGGATAATCCTCGGAAGATAAACAAAGGCACAGTCCACAAATATACAAGTGAAGTCTAACATTGAAATAAAACTGTGATGTGATATACATTCAACCGAACAGTGTAGCAATCCGAAATTACAACGGTTGTATGAAATCTACAAACTGAAGTCTTAACTTGTTTTAAAATGGCGACCAAACCAAAGCTACAAGGATGTGAGAAGCACACAAGCTCTACTGTCAGTGACAGAAACGATCTGCCCTGGACACGGGAGATATGGAGTTAGACTGACGTTGGATAGTTCCTGGAGAAACCTGTTTAAGAGTTAGTAGACCTGGCACGTGAGACGTTATGTAGCGTGATACGGAAAGTCGTTTTTCATGTATAGTTACTCAAAATGTTTCTAATGCGTTTATCTACGAAAAGAAAACACACTTCAAATTAAGTCCCTATGATTTTAAAAATGCAGTCCGATAAATAAAAAAAAATGAATATCAAGCTCCTCAAAAGTGCTATAAATGACTTTTTCACGTTGCTGTAGCTGATAAAATATCAACCGTCATCGTAAAAAAAAAATCACAGAAAACTGCATTGGACTTTGCCACATACTTTCCACAAATAATATTATAGGGTCATCGCTAGAAGTCCCATTGAAAAACTGTTACTACGTAAACACTGCACGCTAGTTTAGTCCTTCGCGCCTAGAGGCGATGAGGTGTTTGACGCACTGGTTATATTCGACTTAACACCTTCCCCGTTTCCGTGCCTCGAACGTAAAAAAAAAGCTACGGTCCACTCTCAAAGTCGTTTATTAATACCTAGACAATGAAGTAGGCATGTGTGCGAACTTCATCACCACGTTACAACGTTAAGAGGATTATACACCGGATGTAATTTTCCGCGTTTGATGTGCGGAGACAGTGAACCGATAAGGTTCATCTCTCCACACTCGACGATAACAGCATCGCTTCTATTCGCGGCGGTGGCCGGTTGGTCAGACCACTCGCCTCCTATAAAGGTGATCCGGGTTCGATTTCCGGCGGAGTCGGTCCCCGAATTTTCGCATGTGTGAATCGTGCCGGATTTTCTCGGGGATTTCCCGTTTCTCATGCTCTTTCATTCCGGCTCTGCTCCATACTCACGTCCGCTGCGTTTGCCTCTGGCTGACCGAGCGATGTGTCGCGACTGTAACACGCTGGACTCTCATTCGGGAGGATTCGGGCTCGATCCCCGAATCAGGCCATCCTTATTTGGGTTTTCCATGGTTTCCCGAAATCGCTACACGAGAATACTGGGATGGTTCCTTAACAATTGCCATGGCCGACTCTTTCCCTATCGTCTGCCTATCTGTCAAGTCGTTTATCACAGTCTCTAACGACTTCGCTGTCAGCGAGACGAGAAGTCCACTTACCTTGCCTTGCCACTGGCCAGGAAATTTAAGGCCAAGCTCTCTATATTCTACTTTTTTTTAGAGGTATTAATTTTTTGCGCCTACACGAGAGCATATATCAAAAACCTGTCTGGCAGTTTTGTTTAAAATCGTCTTCTCCATGTTGGCTGTTTTTTTTTTTCAAGGCAGTAAATGCTATGATTTTAGGTAACTTTGTAATTAATACAATTCTGTTTAGTTGACTTTTTAGTTGAAACTGTATAAACACTTACTGTGAAAATAATATATAATCATGGCAACAACCTTTTTAAACAAAACAGACCGATTTTTTATATCTGCTCTCGTTTAAGCTTGAAAAAAATAAGTATCGTAACAAGTTAAGACTTAAATTAAAATTAAAAAAAAAAAACACTTACTCACAGGATACTAAATTTCAGATCGATCAGACCACTAGAATTGCTCACATTCACAAAAAAAAAACTAGGAAAGAGCTGATGATCTTTAAACGGCTGAACGCATTTCCTTGAATCATAGCTAAGAACACTCTCTATCAAGTCAGCTTTCAAACAAATAAACCACATCAATAACGGTTTATTTGTTTAGAAGCTACGATACCACAGAAAAACTCACAGATACACAGACAAGACACGGCAAACTTATAACACACCTCTTTTTGCGTCGGTGGTTAAAAACAATAAAAACTAAAGAGCCTGGCCTTAGAGCATAATCTCTTCACTCACACAATGAAGTGTATTTGTTTCTGGCCAGAAATGGTCCCCACTCAGCGAAGCAGAGGCGAGGTTCAGGGAGAAATATGTACCACGCGGTGGAAATCAATTGCCCGCCATCCTGTGTGCTCGTCGCGATGAGCGAATTTATCAGCAGTAGCGCGTCATCTGTCTCTCCCACGCTAACGAGAGTTCCCCCAAAACCCTGGATCGATATAGACCTGAGATGTACAGTGATGATGTCAAAATATTGTACGATGATACGCTCAAAAAGTGGCAGCACAGCACTGGGAAAGATCCCCCATACTCTCCACGTTCGAGTGTTATTTTATGTTTGTTAGGTCAAGTAAACGTAGAATCATCTTTGGACTGTTCGCGATTTTAAACTGCGCCTATAATATGCTGGTATGAACTTGAAAAGGTCACTTCTACGACCTCGTCATTTCACCGAACTTCTCCCTACGCTTCCCCTTATTCCCTCCACGAACCACTCCTTACACCTCCTCTAAAAATGTTCTGTCAACTGCCGAGGTCGTAGAACTCCCATACACTTCTTACCCTCTACAGAACCACACGCACCGCCTGTTGGCATCCCTCTACCCTGTCCATTAACAATGTGCACCGGCTATTGGTGCTTGTGCATCGCTCCTCCCATTGGCTACCAAGAGACGTGAAGAGTTCGTACACCAGACGTAAAGCCGAAACCCTTATTGTCTATAGCATCTAACATTCGTTTCTTCTCCCCAGCGTAGTGGGGAGAGGAAAAGATGTTCTGTCAATTGACGAGGTCGTAGAACTGACATAGCCCCGTCTGAACAGCAGTAGTAAGATGTCTGTGGAGCGCAATAGGAGACTAACTCCATGCAGTGTTGCCACATTGTGAGCGTAAAATATCACCGTACAATATTTTGCCACTAACATTTTCGTCTCCAATTTAGCCCAGGATTCGTGTGGTGTTCTTATTAGTCAGCAGTTTCTGGACACGTCTGTATTTATTCGCAGGGTCTACGATATAGTTACAAGGGATGTGCCAAGTATTCTAGTGTCGAGGGGAGGGCAGGGATAATTACTTAAAAATAACTACTCTCTTGCGATATGGTTTGATACTTTTGGTGAGATATATCTTCATTTTTTTTTTTTCAACGAAAAATAAACAGATGAATTTTGGAAGTATAAATGTGGGAAAACACAAGAAGGGAAGGGGAGATACATAATCTGCTCCCTCAGGTTTACTAAGGGGGTCGTCCAGCCCTCTAACCGCCTACTCCAACATTATCAAGGCCCTGACGACACAGTCATTACAAAGATCTCACGTTCGGATTGTATTGCCAGGTGGAATATCTGTAACAAACTGAAAATAGTACATCATTTTTCAAGTTTTCGTGCAACAGTGTTTTAAAGTTAAATAATAATTAATTTATATATTACTTTTACGATTCCTTCAAAATAACAACAAAAAAGGAATAAAAATATGTGTATACGTCTCTTATGTTATATAAAAAACCAAATGTTCCGCAATGCCACCAAAATGGGCCGCCAGCCACCAAATAAGTATTTTAAAGCTCCGCTCCCGGAAAAAAACTACTGTGGTAAGGAGCGCCTCCTAATCTAGCAACCGTGATGTCTTCAGAGAGCTCCACTACAGAAATGCTCTTGGCCATAGATCTTATCACACACAAAGCTGCAGACGAGCTACTCGGGAAAGCCCAGTTGCCTCGGCTCAGGGAATCCCACTCTCTGAGTATAGCACATCAGGTTTTTATATAGCCAGTGCATTCCACATGCCATTACATTCAACACTGTGTACTTGATAAGGGAGCAGTTCACCGAAAACTTAAATTGTTTTGATAATTTTTATATTTGTACTAAATATAGTTAGCTTTGCAGACACACGATGTGACTATCATTCACAGTAATACAATTCTTTTTTAGCTTACATAGTTTTTTTTATGATGACGTGTCAAAGTCAGAATTTGCATAAAACGGTTTTATGCTAGAAATGAAAACCAACTGACTTAGAATCATGAAATAATTTACACTGAAGAACATTGTCACGGACTACACCACGACACGTATGAAAACTGCATCGGATATATTTTTTTTGTAAAAAATTTCAGATAATTGTAAATTTTTTTTTAAATTCCATTTTTCTTTAATACAAGAAAATGCAATACGGCTCTTAGAGTTATTTCATTTTGGTAAGTCGGTTTCCCTTTCTAGCATAAAACAATTTTATGCGAATTTGGAATCTGACATGTCGTTATACAAGAAGTATACAAGCTAAAAAAATTTACATTACAGTGAACATTAGTTAAAAAGTGTGACTACAAAAATAACCATATCTCGTACAAATATAACACTTATTAACTCAATTGAATTTTTTTCGGCGTGCTCTCTCGCCCTAAGACTTGACGTTACTTCTAATTTTCTTTTAGCAAGTTTTCTATAACTAAGAAAACCTAGATTTATCTTAATTATAATACATCAAGGCTGTGATTTTTCTACAAGATTTATTTCAAAAGTGCTCATTTTGTTGTAAACAGACAATATACTATTTAGCGCGTCACGCCTGGGTGGGTGAATAACCTTGGTCATTCATCGGCACGGATTTGCCGTTCGCATTTCGAAATAATTTAAATATTTCTAATACATAAATCAAAAAATTTTGGCGTTGAAATGATTGATTCTCACAACGTATTGATGTTTTGTGGTCTGGTGAGACCGTGGAAAATAAAGCCTGAGTAAGTTATTATATTTTTCTGTAGCTATACTACAATAATGTTGGTAATATGGAGCCCCCTCCCTAATTAAGCGTGCCCTTCTCCACTAACCGGCCTCGGTAGCATACTGTAGTCGGTTTGGAACCTGTCTGTGGTTCGATAGGTCCTGGGTTAGAATACTGGCTTGGGAATGGATGTTGTGTTGTCCCTTCACCTCATTGCATCCTCATTGGCTCTTACGACCTTGTTAAAAGGACTTAAGACACTCTCACCTCTCATTGCCTCACATATATTTGGTTATTACATTTTGAGGCTCGACAGTCTGAAAAGGCCGATTTTAGCAATGTTGTATAGGGGTTAGAAACAATATTTCTAATGAGCGTGGTCTCTCATTGTCCGAAGTGTGTTTTCTTTTCGTACATTGGTACAATGGGCCCACGTGGAATATTTTCGTAAGAAAAAGTATTTACTAACACACTGCAACGCATAAGTGCGTGGTAGGCGGCAACACTAAGAGAACATGGTATAGTATAATTCAGCGATTGTAGGTTTCTCGAAGCCAATTTGCAGAAATAAAAAAAATAAATACTAGACAATAGTTTTTGCCAACTTTCTGGCAATCATTTTTCTCGATTAACGTATATCTGAAGAACAATTTGTGACGCTGAAATATAGAACAATTAATTGCGGCGCAAGAGATCACGCTTAACAAATGCATAATTCTGGATAAATGTTTGCTCATAAAGTTGGCAAATATAATTATCATGGATTGTTCTTGTGTAGTTTTCCTATATTGACTTTCAAAAATCGCGGATCTCAATTGTAGAATTCAGCACTTAGTTTTCTACCACGCCCTCTTAAGTCTACTTCCTGCGTAAGTTTTTTTACTCCTTCTTATATACACCATAAAAATACTTCGTAAATAGTAATTGAAGCAATTAACCCATACCCAGTATGACACACCTACCATACTTAAGCTTGTAAAGACAGCACATTTTGAGAATTTTTACTGCACAAGTGGTGTAAAACCAATGCACATTTTGAAATTCTTCATAGAAGTAATGCGAAAAATGTGAAAAAATTTACCATACCTATGTTCTTAAGAAAAGTCTTCGACGGTGTCGAATTTCCGCCTTTGACGCGTGGGGACAGCGTAGCGATAAGAGCCAGTGTCCCACGCTTGACGAGAAGCATATCGCCTCTATTCGCAGCGCCAAACTGGCGTGCAAGGTTTTCATTGTAGTCTTTATCTATGGGACTTTAAGCGGTGACCACAACATTTTATTTTTAAATTGTATGAAGTAAAGACCAACGCCTGCTTCTCGCTTTGCACTTTACGAATTCAGGTAATATTTTCGGAATTACTACAGTCTAAAAACCCCGTTTTTAGCCATTTCGAGAGGCCCGAAAATCATGTTTCTAACAAGCGTGCTGAATTTTTGAAAAAATGGAAACATAGTTTCAAGTGTGTGTTCTTTTCGTAGATAAACATAATATGAATAAGTTAAGCGGTTTCGCGTAAAAAAGAATACGCGTGACACGCTGCAACGCCGTCCATGCGCCAGTCGAGGACTCCTCTTAACGCTTCTAAACATCAGCATGATAAGTTTACGAATAATTTTTTACAATGTATAGTCTTCCCTGCAGTCCTACATTTCCGTCCGCCCAGACGTGGTGCTCTCATTACCAGAGAGATGAGATATAAGGGCGCACCTGTACATCTGCGAATCTAATCAGAAGTGCAGCGGCAGATTTTTTCCGGGTTCACAGCCGCCGAGAGCAGGTGGCGACGATATGACGACACAATGTTGTGTCGCACGGGTTCTTCTCTACTGTTAACTTCTCTCGTGATAAGCCTTCCATGTCAGGTGGTGCATTTTGTCGCGGTACTGTAGCATTCACAGCTGACAACCCCAGTGTTGCCAGGTCGTGGGGACTTTCTCTTTGGATTGCCTTGGTGTCGGAGTTTGTGAATGTTTGGTTATTATCAAAGATGTTAGAAGGATCCAAATGGAGCACGTCGCCGGGAGCACGGTCTTAGAATTACAGGACTGGACACTCGCCTATCTAACAATGCTATTGAGATGACCCCGTTATGACTGAAAGCGCCACTAGCAATGAAGTGTTGTTTTAACATTGCAGTATAGCGTCGTACTATCAGATCTCCTAGCAGCTCCGACACGAGTTTGCTCCTTGTAGTCCCATTTACGCAATGTTAAAACTACCCCAGAGTGCCAGTGGCGCCAATCACTCATAACGGGGTCAATTTTCAACTCCAGTGTCCAGACCTGTTCCTCTATGGCCGTGGCCGGGAGTGTAACCAAACAAACGCTTGACGTGGCTGGTGTCAATATGGCCGACTAATTAAAAAATTGAGGAAAAATTAGTTAGGAGGTGTGTAAACAGGGCTAAAATACAGAGTTTTCAACCTAAACCATCAATTATAGTGCATAATACATTAATTTACCATAAAAATACCTGTCTGATGTGTACTTTTGAGGTTAAAGCAGTATAGCGGCTGGCAAATTTGGTGGCTACCTCTCCCCTCTCTTGGCTTCACTCCCCTCGCCCTCATTCAGACCTTATACAGTTGGCGCATGAATATTGTTGCAGGGTGTTAGAAAAAAGTTTTTTTTTTAATTACTATTAAAGGCGTGTTCGATATAATTATCTACGAAAAGAAACCACATTTAAGACTAAGATTCTCAATTTTTGCTTATTTAGATGTCATGCTTAGAAACATTATTTCGGGGCACCTCAAAATGAAAAAAAAAAAAAAAAAAAAAAAAAAAACGTGTTTTTCTTTTTAGACTGCTGTCACGTAAAAAGTACCCATCGAAATCGGAAAAAGAAAATAGAGAAGCAAGCGCTAGACTTTACTATGCATTTCCCACAAATAAGAAGCATGGTCACAGCTTATTAAAGTCCCATAGGTAAAAGCAGCGATCCATACCTTAGACGCGGCATCTAGCGTCTGCTGTACAGAGTACTTTTATGCTGCAGTATCGTTGCTGGCACATGGATACTCGAGCTGGCACGTCGCTGCTCACTTATAGCTGTCATGATCGTCTCGGAGTGTGTATGCTACAGCCTTGCCTGCTCTGGCTTCGCGTTATTGGCTTGAGTCTGCAATTTTACGTATGATCGCACACTGTTAAAAAAATTTCCGTGAAATTACGGAAAAGTACTGGCAAAAAAATTATCCAGAAATCTTCGTAAAGTAACGGACACTCAATTTTTCTTGATAACGGAACCCCCCGTAAAATAACGGACAATCCATTTTCCGCAAAAAAAAATTAATTTCCGTAATCTACTAGCACTCAATTTTCTAGAAATACTACATTTTCTTACTTACTAGCTATGTGTTATCTAGATTCTGACGCGCTATTTAGTTACCTAAAAAATGTTTCGAAGTTGCTGGGATTCAAACCCACGACCTAACTATTGCCAGGCAGAAGCTCTAACCATCTTTTTTTTTTTTTTTTATTGAAATGTTTGGTGCAGTGGCGATGCGGAAGCTTCCGCATCATCACTGCACCAAACATTCCCCCCTTTAATGTGACTTAATTTGAGTGACCCCAGTATTGTTCGTGAGACAATTTGTATAGTGACAATTTTTGAGATCCAAATGGACAAACACAAATTTACACCCAACCAGACCTGGGAATCGAACCCAGAACCCCCCCCCCCCACCAAAGCCAGCCGCTCAACCAACTGAGCCACGGGGGGTCGGCTAACATCGAACCACAGTGACAATTCATGAGTAAATGAGTTCCATGCAGTGGTAAGATATCAACTTTATAAGAGACAACTTTTGTATTTGACACTCAGGATTCATAGTGATTATTAATACCACT
>PNEQ01002918.1:38032-74678 GCA_003012365.1 Medauroidea extradentata | reverse complement strand
CATTTGTTGTTCTCAAATTTCTACGCAATTATACTATGCGATAATATGTTAGTATGCTCTCCTTAGTTCGTATGTTCATATGGTACCAAAATAACCCAACATGGTTGTGATTATTAAGCAATTATTATCTTTTCTCTCAATGTTATTTCAAATCTCCCGCGTATATTTCACTAAAGTCACGTGACACATGTTCAACACACAATTTCGTATGCAGCTGTATAGAGGATACTCCCTCTACCCTATATTTACTCTAAGGTTAAAACTCTTCATCACTAAAGCGGCTGTGGACTCAACTAACAGTGTCTTCCTATTGGCTGTTCATTTTCGTTAATTCGTTTCTGCGCAGGGCTACTTTTCCTTCTTTTCCCCTACATCAGTGACATTTAGTTTAGATTAGTTTACGTTAGTTTAGCTTAGTTTAAAGTATTAGAAATATATGTTCTAATGCAAAGGTCTTGTTAGGTTACAAAAACGGCAGTAAGTAGTTTAAAAGAAACCGGTATTAACTCCGCAACTCGCGCGTGCGCAGAACGCTACGCGCGCCGTTCAAACCAGCCAACAGCATGGCAGTCTCGTCTATTACTTTCATACTCTTTGGAGAGCCCACAAACTAGGTTAATTTTACTACAGGTAAGCAAGATCAACGTTAAAAGTTTGTCACGGGGAAAAATTGAGCTAATGGGTGCAAACTGACCAATCCCAGAGCTTTCCTGAATTTTAAGTTACGTAAAGTTGATAACTTAAAACACGAAATCGGTTTATTTTCACTATAAAATTAAGTTAAATGACTTTTTTCCCTTCCAATCGTATTTAAATGTTATTTTACTACAGTTTAGTATTTTTCTGATCCGTTTGCGATAGCAGCGATACTAGCGGCATAAATGCAAACAATCTTAAATTTGTGTCACTTTCGTAGTTGCCTCTAGATCACGGTCGTAGAAGAACAGGTCTGGACACTCGCCTATCTAACAATGTATTTTGCTTGACCCCCTTGTTTGGTTGTAGTTCGTCAAGTTACCGAGAATCTCGTACTTTTTGGCGCTGTAAACCGGGCGGTCGGACTCAAACTCCGCCCACTTTTTCCATTGTTAAATTTATAAAGTAAATAAAGATTGATTGAACCTTTTCTTAAATTTGTGAGTGTAGGAAGTATTTCATAAATTGAAAAATAATACGTTTTGATAAATTGTTTATCTTAGTGGAAAGGAAGTGAGCGGAGTTTGAGTCCGACCGCCCTAACATCAGCGCCAATAAAACACAATATTTTCGGTAACTTGGTGAACTGCAGTCAAACAACAAGGAGGTCAAGTTTCTAGGCGAGTGTCCAGACCTGTTCTTCTACGACCGTGCTCTAGATTTATGTGACACTTGATGGAGGACGCTGAAAGAATAATAAAGAAGCAATTAAATGTAGAACCAATCATGTTGAGTCACTGAGCCAGCGAGCAGCTAATGAACAGCTGTTGTCTGCTCGAGTGCACATATATTCTTGGAGGCTAGCCTACACGTCAGTGAACCTGTGAATTATTCCCGTCTCTACGGCTATGCGAGTGCTTTGTTCAGAACTATGTCAAATCAACGCTGTGATGCCCTACCCTTGCGTATAGTCTTATAGGTACAGTATAAGTTTTCTTGATTTGTACTTTTCATTTCTGAGAAAGATGCCTGGCAGCTCTATTGTGTTGACCTTTAAACCATCCGGAATTTCCGAGGGGAGAGGGGGGGAACGTTTGTAGACATACTTCTCAGAAGAAGCTGTCAAAGTCAGGCAAACATGTAGTTTACAAAATACACTATTTCCATACGTTGTACATAAGCACCGGAAAACTTCGTGTATTTGTTTTAGGACAGGCTGGAAACCAAACACACATATGTACAGGGTATCCAAAGACAACAGCATTACAAGAACACCACGCGAATCCTGGGCTATATTAGAGGCGAAATGTCAGTGGCAAAACGTTGCACGATGTCATTTTACATACACAATGTGGCAACATAGCACTGTAGTTAGTCCCCTCTTGTGCTCCACAAGTAAACTCCCGACTATCCGTGCACCGATTAACCAGTTTTTGGATTATCCGTGTGGATTACTGTATGTTGAACACTGTAAAAACCAAAAATGTTTGTAAAAAGATATTTTTGGAACGTAAGAGTGTCAACTCTCGCGCGCAAGAATTGGTTAACGAGATCGCGCAAAATTTCGACACCATTTTTTCTCGTTTTTTTTACCGTGCACCCCAGACATACTTTTATTTAGTTTGGTGAAAAGGATGTGACATACGTTATTAATAGGTACAACCATTATTCATTATAGTATTTGAGTTAATTATACATAAATTAAATATATTTTTTTAAATGTTTATATTAACAGATGTGCTAATTTCGGTTTAGCAGTGTTTCCCGATTATCCGTGCGTGGCGCAGCACCAATTAACACGGACAATCGGGAGTTTACTATATGCCGTTGACTATAGACTGAGCATTCAGCAGATTTTGTAATTATTATTATTTTTGCCAATAGATGTTAAATTTTAAGAGTTTTGAAACTATTACATAGTTTTTAGCTACGTGAAAATATTCATATTAAAAATTGTAAAGATGGACGCAAAACGGCGGATAGAAAACTTTATGCAGTGCTCACTTTATCGTGAACGACCATTAAGTAATACTGTTCTGACCTGCATATCATGAGTGCAGGTTCAAATCCCGAGCAGTCTGAAAATGATGCAATAATTACTTGACGTAACATACATAAAATAATACCTGGACGTTCATCGGAAGAGGGAGCTTTGTCCGTGCAGTGTTGTCATGTTGTGCACGTAAAATGTCGCACATACACCATTCTGCCAGTAACATTTTCGTCTCGAATTTAGCTCAAGGATTCTCGCTGTACGCGTATTTTGCGGTTGTTTCTGGATATCCCGTATTTCTACTATACGCTTAGTATTAGAGATGGCGAGAATATTTTCTGTCAGCGTGTTCTCCGAATACGTGTAGCGTCTGCGCCTCGTGTGATTGTGCGACGGTACCCTAGTAGCAAATACAATCATTTTACAGTTGGCCAATTGTTGGGAGAAGCGGCGAACGTTCGCTAGTATGATGGTCTACTTTGCTGGAATGGTTGTAAAATTAGAGCATGGATAACTAGAGATAGCTTGGTGCCTTTGTTGTGAAACCTGCATCTAGCGATAGGCAAAATATACGAAAACCGTTACAAAATAATTAATGTTTCGATACTCATTTATAAAGATTATGAGAAATGAGATTTATAGACTATTGAATATTTTACAATCAATACACAACACATTCATTTTTATTCATTGTTTAAATTACTGGAAAACGAAAATGCCAAGACAATGTAAACAGAACATGTAAACAAACTCTTATTTTAACACAAAAATGAACGAGAATAGATGTAATATGCGACAGCGAATCATTCTGCATATGCTGCTTTAAATGTGAGTGATATTTAAATACAATATGCTCACCGCTATGTAGTAATAATTATGAAACTTGTTTCGCTCGGTGCCCATCAACAGCTGATTATATCTAGGAATCACTTCACAGCATGGAAATGGATAGGCAATCAGCTCTCTAGTTGTTGTCTATGCTCTAAGGTCGTTAATCAGGCTATGTCAGTAAATATGTGTGTAGTTATACTGAAATAGTTTTAATGTGAGAAACATAGTTTAAAAAGACTGACATATTTCAGCAAGTTATGCGGTCCACAAGCAGACTTAGCAAACTAAACCACAAGCGTATGAGTATAATAAGAATCCTTGTGGTACACTTGTGGTTTATGTGTGGGTGATTTCATTATGCATCATGTATGCCACATGTGACCACGGGTGCATTCCAACAGTTTACTGCCTGTGGGCTGCTTATCAAGATCTGATTTACACAAGTGGGCCAGTTGATGTTTGCTATTTGGGTAGTGTGCCACGGTGCAGCTATTTATACAGACTAATCAAACACGTTGGGTCATAGTTAGGGACAGGATTATTTCGGGGATGCAATGACCTGCATGTTAGAATCAAATATTCTATACATACTCAAGTTCTGGCCATTTGTTCAGTAGTTGCTGCTCAGTGGAACAGCATACAATGAACGAATAGACGGGGCTTGAGTATGCTTAGGGCGATGGATTCCAGCATGCGGGTAATTGAATTCGCGAAATTTTCCTGCCCCTAGTCATAGTGCGCCAGAATTAGCATTGGCCCAAATACGGGCTCACCGGTATCGAAAGAAAATCGAAATCGTCATCAATAAATACGCTACGTTTAAGCCTAGACGTCAACTGTTCCTGCGATAAATCATCACGTCATCAGGTACGTAAATTTCGCAGATACATTCCAGGTCAGGTTGAACGCCAATTATGTGTACTTCATTGTCATGTCTGTGACTTGCTGGCGGCTGTTACGAAACGCGTTTGACTACTGCAAGCCAGTAGTAAATAAGGAAATAATGCGAAGTGCTATCACATGCTACCTGCTTGTACGGTTATAAGCCAATATATAATATATAGTGGCCAGTGGGTGTATAGGACTGACAAGCCTAGGCTGCTGCTAGATGAATCCGCGAAATTGACGTACCTCTAATCATCACCCCTTACGAATAATATTGGAATACTGGTTCTCTTACGTGTCAATAACAGACGTAAAAAAAAAACTGAATCCAGTCGTGCCTGGTCTGGTGTGTAATTGTGACTGGCAACTCGTTGGAGCAGCAACCAATGTATAAACAGCTGAGACACGAGAGTGAAATTTATTTAGCCTCCAGGTAATTTAAGTAACGAATTTTTCCTGTCTATAGATATTTATTACATTTTTCCTCTCGTACGGTGAACTCGAGTCGTATACGCCAGCAACACGAAGCATAGACAACTAAACACTTTATCAAAACGTATTTTTTATCAATTTAAGAAATACTTCCTTCGCTCACAATCCTAATGCATGGCTCCAGCAATCTTTATTTACTTTAAATGTTAACAATGGAAAAAAGTGGGCGGAGTTTGAACCCGACCAACCTGACTGCAGCACCAAAGATGTATGACACACTCGGTAACTTGGTGAACTGCAGCCAAACAACAAGGGAGTCAAGCAAAATACATTGGTAGATAGGCGAGTGTCCAGACCTGTTCTTCTACGACCGTGGCCGACAGCATTGCTCTTGCACCCCTTGGATTTTAGAGTTGAATTGTAGCCATAGATTAACCTACGTCGGGTGTCTCCGGTGAAAATAGATTCTCGTTGTTTTATGTAGGTTAATCTATGGCTACAATTCGACTATAAAAACCAAGGGGTGCAAGAGCAATGCTGTCGGCCACGGTCGTAGAAGAACAGGTCTGGACACTCGCCTATCTACCAATGTATTTTGCTTGACCCCCTTGTTGTTTGGCTGCAGTTCACCAAGTTACCGAGTGTGTCATACATCTTTGGTGCTGCAGTCAGGTTGGTCGGGTTCAAACTCCGCCCACTTTTTTTTTCCATTGTTAACATTTAAAGTAAATAAAGATTGCTGGAGCCATGCTTTAGGATTGTGAGCGAAGGAAGTATTTCTTAAATTGATAAAAAATACGTTTTGATAAAGTGTTTAGTTGTTTACTTAACTACCCCACAGTTTGTGTGGCATTTTTTTTTATATTCATAATTTCACCAACTGATTGTGACCTGACTACACATTACTAACTCAGTTGTCATGTTCGTTTTGTAGTGCGAAGTAAATATAATTTGCTGTATAATCGTATATTTAACATTTTTCTAATTGGAATTTCAAAATAGCGAAAATTAATATAAAATGCAATACGGCAACTTTTCCTGAAAGGGACAAGATACCGGAAAACCCCGTTACATAGAAATGTTGGAAATTGTGTGCACTATTTAGTCTTTTCTTTAAGTATACGATCTTATAATATTGGCTGATTATTGACTTTAAACCAAATTTAATTAAGTAGATAACTAGGCAAAATTATATGAAGTTATGTTCTGAAAATTTAGGCTACATAGTATTGACAAATTTCCAACATTTCTATGTAATATTGTAATGGTTTTGCGAAACTTGTTCCATTTTATGATTTAAAAAATGAAACCCTCAAGAACAGCATAAATAGTAACGCGTGGTTTTTTGTTTATATTTTTTTTATCAATATTAATTTGTTATGCCTACACGAGAGCAGATATCAAAAATCTGTCAGGTAGTTTTGTTTAAATCGTCTTCTCCATGTTGGCTGATTTTTTCGACGCATTTAACATTATGGTTTTACTTAATTACGTATGTAATTAACGAAATTCTGGTTAATTAACATTTTATCCGAAACCATACAATTTCTTGTTTTGAAAAATAGCTATCACGACAAAAACCATTTTAAACAAGACTGACAGACAGATTTTTGATATCTGCTCTCGTTGGAGCTTTGAAAATAATCATCGCAAAAACAGTAGAAAACAAAAGGGTGTTCAAGTGCGATAAAGTCATAATTTTTATGTTTATATGAAATATTGTTAGTTTTGTAGACGATACTTGTGAGTGCAGTTTCCTCTTACGAAACAATTTTAGCTGGTGTAGTTTTCTCATAACGGTGCGTCAAAGTAAAAATTTGCACGTTCTGCTTCCATGCAAGTAGTGGAAACAAATTGTCTTACGTGCGTGAAATAATTCACAGTGAAATAACATACTATGGACTAGGTAATAAAACATTTTAAAAATTACCGTGAAATATTTTTGTATTTTTAAAAAATTGCTGAATTTGCAACTTTTTTCTGTACTTTTGTGACATTTTATATTCAAAATATTATGTCATTGGGTTTTCAATATTTTATTGCATAGCTCACGGAATGTAAGTTCACAATGAATTATTTTGTTTAAGTAGGTCAGTTGGTTTTCACTATTTGAATGGCAGCGGAACAAGCAAATTTTGACTTTGACACACCTTTATAAGAAAACTAAGAGAGATAAAATTGTTCCGTAAGAAGAAACTGCATCCACAAGTATCGTCTACAAAACTAACAATATTTCATAAAAAATAAAATTATTATTTTATCGCACTTGAACACCCTTAAGGCTGCAGACCGATTAAACCCAGGTGCGGTTGCTCTGGCTTGTCGAACAAAGCCGATATGTAGGGACCGGTGATTTTCTCGTTAAGATTTTTACCCCAGCTTGTTCCACTGCCTTACGTGTACATCTGCAGCTGTGCTTCGTGGTTATTGGCTGCATGTCTTTGCGTAGAGGCGTCGCTCATTTGACTGCGCCAATCAGAACTACACTCTAAAGAATAATTTGCAAATTTACCAGACGTGTGTATAGGAGCGCTAAGAAAGTAGGTATGGTAGAATAGTTTCCCTGACATCTATGGTTGCACTCCTAAACCTAGGCTAGTTATAAAACAGTCAAATGCATACTGAAGTTACCAGACTTGTATTGTAACTAGGGGCCGGAAAATGTCGTGGATTCAATGACCTGCGTGGCACTATCCTATGCATACACAAGCCCCGAGCATTTGTCAATTAGCTACTACTCACTGGAAAAACAGACAATTAACAAATAGACGTGGTTTGAATACGCATAGGACAATAGATTCTAGTTTGCGGGTCATCGAATCCGCGAAACTTTCCGACCCCTAATTGTAACAACTGTAAAAGTTTGCATATTTACCAGACGGAAGTATGGTAACTGTCCTATACTGTGTCTGGGATAGTAACTTCCTAAACATTTTAGGAAGTTTTTTTTACAGTGTAGGTTACTGCGACACCACAGGTCTATGACTAGCAGGTAGAACGACTGTTAGCAACACCCAATCATTGAGCTCGGAGCAGAGCTGCAGGTGTGTATGTGAGACATTGAAACAAAGTGTTGTAAAATATTTTCGCGAAAATCACCGGTCCCTACAGATAGGTAGTCGGAATATCTGCTGTCATTATTAAGGAATTCTTTATACTGGTACAAAAAATTACCTGAACTAATTAAAACAACTATAACTAAGAATCCACGTTAGTTATTATAAAACAGCTAGACATTACGCGACTTAATTTACGAAGGCGTTAGGTTTTAAAATCCTGTACACGTTCAATAATTTCGCGACTGGGTCACTAGCGACCTGAAAAATTCGCGTTATCTTTTAGGCACAAGCTAGATTTCCAGCAACTGTAAGTTCGTGTCACACACGCAATTGGCCCTTGACTTATTTGACAGCTCGTGTAAGAAGCTGAGCCAATAATAAAAATGTAACTAAATGCGGACCCATATCACTGTCAGCGAGCAGCTAATTAACATATATTTTGCTTGAATACACATATATTCTTGGAGGCTAGCCTACAGTTCAGTGAACCGCGAATTTCTCCCGTCTCTATGGGCCACTAATGGCTAGGGACATGTGTCGAATGTGTCACGTGTCAACTTAGTTTTCTTTTTATATTTGTTTCTTATTTTTTATTTTCTGTTTTGTTCCTTGTTTTATCTGACAAGATTCCAGTTTTGGAATTTCATGTTGTTTATGTATCCTGATGACTAAAGCATAATCTGCTTATTTATGTTTTCTTTTCTTATCTTTAGTTTTCTTTTGACAGTCATTAATTTCGCAATGGAGTATGTCCAAGCAAATAAATCCAGTCATGCACTCCCATTGCACAGTTCTTTCAAAAATCATATGCAACATGGTTATTGGCAGTCAGCCTGTCTTTGTGAAGTGATGTCTCTCATTATAGACTGCACGAATCACAATAACGTTACTACAACTTCTCAAGTCTGTGATTTGCCAGTAAAACCCCTAGACACTCAGAGCTAAGACGTCCTATCACTGATTATGAAGCAGAGCGTAAGTCACTGAAACAAAGTGGGGCAAAATTATTTTCGCGAAAATCAAGTGTCCCTATGTATTACCACAGGCGGTTTGTTTGCTACGGGCGAACCTCACCGCGTATTGGCTGCCCGAGGCAGTTGGTTCCAGCCCTGTGTCTGTTTGGCTCCTGCAAGTTACGGCAGGTTTCCTATTGGCCTAACTGCCGGCTAGCAGGGCAGCCACCTTACGCTGATTGGCGGTAGGCGTTCCCGCCATGTTGCTGGCCAGCGGAACAACGTTCCTGGCGTGTGTGACCGAGTTCTCCTAGTTTACTTCTGTGTTCCTAAATATTCTGTGAGATTACTAGAGGACTGAGAACCAATAGCAGACGTGCATTAAAACCCTCACTGACTCCCGCTCTATCTTGTCACATGTAGGCTACAAACTGTCCTGAATACATATAATGTACACACTAACTGTGGTGTCCAGTATGCTGGTCGTTGAACCCGCGACATTTCTGGATATATAGGCTGTTATTAAATGATTTAATATTATTTTAAACCTCGTGTTAGGAGCTGTATTATGAGTTATTTTGATAACTTCTCGTGTTCGTCGAATGTTGCTTGGTATTATGTTTTAAGCTCCGACAAGGCAAAGGATTAGTGCACATTTCATACATTCCTTGGCCATTATTATCAGTACACTTTCTGTAACCACTCATAGGAATCTACTCGTTAAAAACTAACGAAGGTAATGGTAGAAGTAATGTAACAATTTAATCACGCTTTAACAGTTTATGTTGAAGCAATATAGTACGAATTTTTAAACTAAAACTCTTTAAATAAACTTACGACGAACAAACGAATAACTCTAAAATTGCTGATACTGATACATCATAAGTAGAGGCACGAGTATTTCGCGTATTAATCTGGTAGCAGTCTAGACTTCTCTGTCCTATATAGCCTACGCACTGGTCAAAGTCGAATGAATATCCATTGGCTTCTAAACGTACAATTGGGTAGCACGTGTTACCCTACGACTTATTTTATTATTTACTACTAGCTTGCAATCTCCGAAGGTGTGTCAAAACAGCTGTCGACTAATCACAGAAGTTACAAATATGTATAGGTCTTGGAGTCCAACCTGACCTTGAATCAATACGCGAAATACTCGTGCCTCTAATCATAAGAACAGTGCTTCAGGAAATCGTTGTAGATGATGAATGATAACGGAGACGGTATAAACGTATCGTTAGGCTATCAGAGAAAATGAGAGTTACGCAACGCGGAAAATTTTCTCTGAACGCGTCAGAGCGAAACCCCAGCCAATCAAACACAAAGTACATCACTAGAGCCTGCTGGGGCCAATAACTGACCGAGTACGCCAACATCAACGTCATCGACAAAGCCATTTCGCTTCTGTATACCTACTTGTTCTGGCCACAAGCTACCAGTCTTGACTCGAGTCCAGTCGGCGAAGCTAGTATCCTCTGGCGTGTGAAAACATACTGAAAACGTCAAATTACGTACGATGTTTCTTGGTGAAGGAGTTTCCTTGGTTACGAGGCAACGTAGTTACAAGACAGTAATAATACACCCTGCAGCAACAATAACTTCCTCCTGGCCAATCACAGAGTAAACAGATGCGATGAGACATTGTTTTTTTCTCTAGGGCTCGTTTTATCATTGGAGTGTCATGGTGTCGGGGTTCGTAGAAATTTACAACGATCCGTCGCGTCCGCCTGTCATCCGTCCGTTCGCCAATTTTTTGGCCCGTTCCGTCCGTCAGAAATGCTAGTGATTTACGATAACGCGCCATCCGTTCGTAGTCATTCCTTTAATTTGCAATGCTACCAATATACAAACAGAAAACTTCTGTGGAATATAAAAAAATCTCCTTAAACGGATTATTTACTTTTAAAGATTTTTAATAGGCTAACTCTATAGCTGTTAATAATTACAACCACTGTTCTTCACCCCAAACAAATTTTTCGAGCATAAATATTTACTAATTAAACAACTTACGGTGTAATGCGAGTACGCATTTATTTAAATAATAATTTCGGTTGGTGTTTTCATTGTTCCCGAAAGCAAAAATTATCTGTGTCGTATTTTAAAAATGAATTTAAGCGTCATCTAGCAAAAATTCAAAAATATCACAGCCTTCTTGCTAAAACAAATCCGTTAAAATGATCGTCGTCATCTTTATAAGGCTGTAATTTCACCAGTTAAGGGCGCGATCTACCACAATTTTCATCATCATTATTTTATTTTTTATTTGTACCAAATTTTTTTCTTATTTTAGACACAAAATGTGACTAAACTTGGCTCTTACGAAATTTTTTTATCTCTCATAGTTTTCGCGTAATGGCGTGTTAAAACCATATTTTGCATGTTTCTGTTTTAACAACTACACTAAAACCAACTAATATACCAAACTAAAAAAAAATAAAAAATAAAAAATCACAGTGGATGAAGACATTGCAGGCTACAATGACATGCTCATAAAATTAAAGAATAAAAATTATTTGTATTTTAAAAAAATATTGAATTTTTATTTTTAGTTCCAGTATTTTTTTTTTAATTTAAATAATTTTTATTCTTTATTTTTATGAACGTGACATTGTAGCCTGCAATGTCTTTATCCACTGTGATTCTTTTTAGTTTGGTATATCAGTTGGTTTTAGTGTAGTCGTTAAAACGGAAACATGCAAAATATGACTTTAACAAGCCATTACACGAAAACTATGAGAGATAAAAAAATTTCATAAGAGCCAGATTTAGTCACATTTTGTGTCCAAAATAAGAAATAAAATACCTGGTAATATAAAAAAATTGTGATGAAAATTGTGGTAGACCGTGCCCTTAAAGCTTGGCATGCTTTCGATGGACAGACGACAGACGGACGGGCACGACGGATCATTTTAAATCCCCCTTAAACTGAAGTTCAGAAGGCCTGATTTTTTAATTTGTCAGGAAATAGACATTTAAGTAACGTCACATTTGCCATTTATAAATGTTAATTGCTGTACAAAAATTAATTACAGTATTTCTCTAAATATAAGTGGTTGTTTAAACCAATGTCTCAAATTCCTTTATTTACACGTACACCCCGAGAACTGATACAATAACAATGAATAAAAAGCTTCAATATGTCACTTCTAACAGAGTTAGTTATACTTAGAGACATGCAAAATTCGCGTTATTTTCTTACAGCTGACTAGACTCCAAGTGACTGTAGGCTCGTTCGACGTCTCCCGTATCGTGACTTGCCGCGGAGAATGTTTACACGGTAGAGAGGCCAATCTCTGTAAAGACGTAACAAACGAAAATGACAACACATTAAAGTGCGTGGACAATTGAATCACCGATTATGCTCTGTTATGTATAGGAAAATGAAGTTTAGTCTGCTACCAAATGATACCGCGAATTTTGCATGTCTCTAGTTATACTCCATTTCATATAAGTTTGGATAAATCTGACAGCAACTTATGGGCAATAGTTTGTAATATTTTGTTGTTTGTATCACTACACAAGACAAACTTTGCAGTACAAACGCTGAAATCTACATCTCAGGTTCATTTCAGAGTTGAAAGTGTCTTGCATTGTGCAACAAATCACCAATTACTGAAAATTATTGCCCAGAAGTTGCTGTCAAATTTATCCAAACTTATATGAAATGGAGTATATCATATGATGTGGAGCCTCAAATCGTCATGTTCATTATTTTTAAATATTTAGTTAACGTACAAACTAATTACAGTGTCTCAAGCACTGCAAGTGGTTACATAAACAAATGTCTAATCCAGGTGGTAATATTGTTTATATTTCTGTACGCACAAGAGCTGGTACGATAACAACAATGAAAAATATTCCCTGTGTCATTTCTGTTACTTCTTATATATTCAGTGGCATTATCTTATCGTTGCTGCAGTCGGTGCTGGCTGGCAGGTACTGTAGGACTGCGGATTCTCAGAACTGTTCACTCTAGATCACTGTCTATGAAGGTAGAGGTCTTGACACTAAGGAAGAAAATGTGACTCCTTTTAGTCGCCGGACACTAGCAGTAATTTAGTGGAATGTTTGTCTTGTTTAGTATTTGGTTTAGCTTAAAATGTGAAGATGTTATCGGAATTGTGAGTATTTTATAGAAAAAAAAATTGAAATGTAATTTTGTATTGGAAAACTCTTTTCCAACAATAAAATTAATTTTTTTCAATATTTTATATGTTGACACACATTGCAATGATTCTAAAATTTTGTAGTGCAGGAAATAATAGATTTTGTTAGAATATGTTTACTAGAACGATAGTACATTTTTTTTTTCACATGACGTATATAAGCAGTTTCACACATGCAAATGCATTTATGGACACGGAACGTATATCTACTGTACCAGCTTACCGTATAAACACAATTTTATATAAATAAATTTTATTGGATTGTGGACATACGCCATTGCTCATGTTAAGCTGATCAAACCTGTGTTGAATGAAAAAGTACGAAAAAAAAAAAAAAAAAAAAAAAAAAAAAAAAAAAAAAAAAAAAAAAAAAAAAAAAAAAAAAAAAAAAAAAAAAAAAAAAAAAAAAAAAAATATACATATATATGTAAAATGCACACAAAAATATAAAAAAGAGGAATTCTGTCTATTTTTTTTAATAAAAGTTATATTAGACAACAAAGAATTCTAGAAAAGGAATTCAATCGAATATTGACACAACACCCACATACAAAAGACAGACACAAATATAGAACCAGATACGCAAAATGAAACAAGATGGAACTATACAAAAAAACAGTGAACAGTGGACTACAAACACAAGACGATAGACAACACAACAAAAGTTAAAACCAACGAAAAACTGCAACATCTCGGGAATTGCGATCTATCCCCGTCTTGAGGCTGAGACACAGCTGGTCGGAACACCAAGATGCGAATGAAGTTCGCTAGAAAAATGGGGCTTATATAGCCTGGATGGTCTCTAAGCTGCTCGGCCAATAGTGGCAAAGCATGTGTAATTGGCTGGGCTCTCAGCTGATGAGAGGCAAGTACTCTCGTGATTGGCTAAGCACCTTGTAGTGATACTGGCTGGTGTTCTGCCAAGGCTGTTAAATAAAAATATGTTTATTTGTTTAATTAATTTATTCATTTATTTTCTGTAACACTGTTTCTTTTATTATTAAAGGCAACCACATATTTTTTCAGTTCAATGCTCTGTTGGCTTATAATGATTTTGTTATTGGCTATGTAAGCTGATTCTTTAATTTTCCTTTTAACTCTGTTTTTTTTCCTGACTTATTGGTTTAGCCGAGTCCCAGAGAATTTTGTGGCTATTTCCCCACGCATGTTCTGCAATTCTAGATTTCTGGATTTCACCCTTTTGCGTGTTGTTCTTGTGTTCTTTGACGTGAGTGGATAATGTTCTACCAGTTAAAAGTCCCATAGTAAAAATGTATTGGCAGGAATCTTGCACACTAATTCAGTGCTGGCCTCTCGTTGTGACAATGCAATACACTAAAACTCTGTTTAGAAGTTTTTGAAGGGACTGAAAAATTCAAACTTATTAACAGGGAAAAACTTCTTAAAAGGGTAAATTAATATTGCATTAATGGTAGTGGTAAATATATTTCAAACTTATTATAGGAGAAAACTGATTAAGTGGGAACTTCTTAACAGAGTTTTACTGTATTTGATACATGCTCTGTCACCCTTATTACTCCGTCACTCCTGAGTCTCTAATGCACAGGTACGAAGCACCCATACTGGAAAGAACTTCGGGTCAAAACCAAACATTGCTGAAGAATTTAGTCTGTAACACCTTACCAATACAGCGCAACTAGTGGCAAAAATTGTTACTTGCCAAACTAACATCACCAAGTTTCATAACCTGTAGTAGAAGTAACCTTAGCAGCACCTGTAATTAGTGCTGAGCAGATACAGATTTTTACAGACGTCAATACTGACAATATCCGATACTGATATAAGTACCGTGCATTGAAAACTGTAAGTACCGTATAGTAATGTTATGTAATACCTTAATGCAATATACCACTGCCAGATATAAACAATGTAGAAATTGAAGTTCTTGTAACTTACAAGTCCTTATAGAAGTAAACATGTTATTTTTAACACCCAAAGACATTATAAATACACTGGTGAAAAACTGAAAATGCAATATTTGAAGAGCATTTTTTTAAATGCAACTGTTAATCGAACTCGGTTAATCAGTATTACTGTAAAAATTATTTCATTATTAACTACTGTAGCTACTGTTTTGATAAATTAGCCATATGAAACTTAACAAATACTGCTTTTGAAGTTTTTTATTAACTTACACTGGTATACTAGCAAGTAAATGTACATTACTTTGAGACTATTTTAATTTAAAAGTCAAAACGTGCAAATACTATGCTACTTGCATGGAAAATGTAAATTATTGTTTCTCTTGCGAAAATTTGAGTACTCTAAGTTCTGGTTGTATGTATTTTGTTTTCCGCTGTGCTGTTGTCCATTACAGAAAATAAATTTTAAATGTACAATAATAAGTTTTAACCGGCAGCTACATACTAAACAAATTTTGTAGATTCTCGAGCCCACTAATTTATCGCCCTGAGAAAAGAGTATGTGCACCACATGCAATCGCCGTGGCAGACTTTTCTACATAGTGGTACCATTACATTAGTAAAAAAATCTTATTTATGAATACACTGCAATGCATTTAAAATGTGTGGTAGGCAGCACCCTTATCACCAGAATAAATCTCACCCCTTACAGATACCAGCACAACTAGTGCTGGATGTTAACATTAGCACCGTTTGGCTTAATAAGCACAATATCTGCAAAATAAACATTATTTGTCCAACTGTTCTCATTATTATTGTTCATACTGATAATGCTGTACAATTATAGTATGTATAAAAAAATCAGCCAATATAAGTGATTCAGTTATTGCAGATTTTGTATGACTATATAAATATTATCATTTAGCGAAATAATGAAGAAACATCAAACCACAGCAAATGTTTCAAAATATTATATTTTGGGAACATGAAATCAAAGAAAATATGGAAAAGTGTAGGGAATATTATTTTTTAAATATACAAACTGATCTAAGACAAAATAGTGGAAAAATTACATTCATTGTACACAGCAAGAACAAACTTCACACAGTTCCGAAACACACATCACCAAAAAAATATATCTACCCTTATTTTTACACTTTACAATGCTTTGCCAAGAATACAGTTACATGAAACAATTCTTTTTCATTCAATCTTTTATACAATACATAATAGTATTTACAGTAAGTATACACTTTCCACAAATTCTAGAATATCTTGCAAAATATTGTCACAATCTTATACATAATATGTTTTTGTGAAGTAGTTTGAAAAAAAAAAAATTAAATATTATACTCTAAATTTACCATTTATACAGATAATGGCTAATATTAGTTGGAGCAGAGAATGTCAGTAACAAACATTTTTTAAAAGAAGTGCATTAACTTATTTAATATGCATTAAAATGCAACAACCTGAGATCAACTGAAAGTACTTTTGGATGCAAACTATGATACATCCCAACAAACATTCAATTTCATGTGTTGCAATTCCCATTCCTTTCCTTTTAATTTCCATACACAAGTTTTGGCACTTCTGTCCTACATAAATAATAGGTTCCTGATTATCTGACCGTTTTTGTAACTACCTGTAAATAAATGTTACTTGCACAGTAAAATGTCTAACTTATACTTCGCAACAACAGGGGTAACTTCACCACACAAAATATTAGTTTCTATGCTGACTGGTGAAGGATTAAATATAGTCCCGTTAAATTGTGTTTCAACCTAGAAAAAAATTACCTAAAGCTGAATTCTGGTACAGTGATACTTTAAGCCCTACAGAACATCATTACAAAATACTTTTGACATTCTCATGTTTGCATCCTAGATTTTTAGGCCCTTTAAGATTTTACGACCTAATATTTGCACCATTTTACTCTATCTCATCTTGTGATGAAACTATTTGCCAGATTGTGCTCAAACTGGTCTCAAATTAAAGAGGAAACATGTATAAACACACCACAGTGCAGATTGTGTGATAAATAGTGTCACAAAGTAGAGTTAAAAACAAAAGAATTTAAAAAAGAATTTTTTTTCTTGAGTTAATTTTACGCCACTGGCTCTAAGTGCTTCAAAGAGAAAAATAGGTAAAAATAACACAAAATAAAGTGTAACGGGCACATTTCATATATACTATTAAATGTAGTGATAAGCTACAGTTTAAGACAATTTTCTTATTTTTTCTGTAAAGGCAATAGTTTCAATTAAGTGGGTTCAACATAAATATTTATTACAGTGCGATGGTCAGAGGTATATATAGGTACGACGTACTCATCATATATCTAGGCGTATGTGATACGCCATCCATAGTAATTAAAAACACCTAAAACTATCCCTATCATAAATCATGCAATTAATATATCTTGTTTGGTATCATTGTAACCTGCAAAGCGCCACTTGGTCAATTATGGTAATGTAATTAGCATAAGTTTGCATGTGTTCATTATAGTTTTTGTGAGCAAGTACCCATCAATCTGGCGACCTAGAAGGCCAACTGCAGCCTGCACCGCCACATGCGGGCTTTGGAGCCGAAAGAATAGCCCTTGTCCTCCCTCCTCCTTCTCTCTTCCCGCTCTTTCTTCCCCCGCTTTCTCCGGCACACTGGTAACGAAATACTTATTGTAATAATGTATTAATTAAGAGATGTCAATAATATTAAAAAGTAAGAAGATTATTTATGTATGTATTTTAGTGATGTTAAAATGTACAACCTTATTTTGTGTAATAAACGTAGGCCGTTAATAGCGGACTCACGCATTCGCAGAAGGCAGGGTGCCCCTCTCTGATTGGCTGAGAGGAACTCCATCACCTCCTTATGCTCGGGGGTGGGGAAGGGACGCAAGCTTACAGATGAGTACGCGGGATGCTGGGGGAGACGCGAATATGTAAGCAAGCAAGAAACACGTGTTTAATTCCGGTGAAAAAGGAATAATTTCTTCCTCGTCGCCCAACTGCACGGCGGTGGACAGCGTACTTAGGAGTCACCAGTCGAGTGAACTTCTGGGTAGTCACGGCCGTTTCCCATAACTCAACTCCGTTAATTATCTTTTCAACACTGGAAGAAAATACTTAATTGTTTCGCTAACATAAGTCGAAGTAGTTCAACGTCAACGGAATCTGCAACCTGAGGTGCGTGGGTTCGTAGGCAATTGTTTAATTGTTTTATAACGAGAAATGTGAGTTTTCTTTAGCTAGCTGGGCCCATCATCTGTCTTTCATTAATCCATTTTAATCGTCGCAGATACGGATGGAAGGAGATTAAGGACAGTAATAATAAACGTAGCAAAAGTTTTTTGTCATTTTTATGCGCTTTCCAACTGTATGCTAACTTGTTCTATACGACTGACGGTTATGAAACTCCTCTCAACTCAGTACCAGTGAAATCTTTGTTATTAACTAAGAAAATCTTCAACTGTAGCAGTGCATGCATTAAAAAGAAAATTTTACAAATTAGCTTTTAAGAAACATAGTACTGTACTTCATATTGAAATTTGCCCAGTTTGTTTAAGTCAGTGTAAGATTATGAAACCTACTAGTGTATAATACCTGGCAGGCGGGCAGGCGCAAACAAAAACAACTGTCCAATTTCATCATAAGAGTTAGCCAATAAGAAGGTGTTTTCAATATTTATGGCGGCATTTGAAAATATGGCATTTTCATAGCTCAATAACTTGAAAATTAAAATCTTCATGGAATTAATACAGTGTGTGGTTGCATTAGGTGCGAAAATAATTTGGAAGAATCACGTAATATTATATTATTTTTCTAGTGACAATCCCAATTCAACTGTTTATGTGTATATACCTGCACTACGTAGTGACATAGGTAATACCTCCTCTGGCGCTCCCCAAACACTGACGGGATTGTGCCATGCTTCCCAGTTCCCCCAACGTATGCGCTTGTGTGCATGTGTGTGTTTTTTTTTTAGCACAGTAGCCAATCAACATACCGGTAATTGTTTGACCATTTCAATACTACACAGTACCAAAGCATGCTCATCTACATGTAGTAACATAAGCACTATTATTTCCATGTACGTAGTAAATTCTGTAACTTTAATTAATAGTTCTACGCAGAAGTCAAGAGGTGACAGTAGCGCTTCTAGCAGCCGTCAACGACCACCAGGACCGCCATGTGCTCGCCCCAATCTATGTGCACCCTCACCCAGGCACAGATGTGAACCGGAAGCATGGGAGACCTCAACTGCGCTTGTAGTCCTGTTCGCCATTATTTAACTATCTGGCATACTTTCATCTTTCTCTCCTTTGTGCACTTCTCGCAATGTACAATACATTAATTGCCACAAGATTTTAACTTGACAATTAGCAGTCAGCTCAGACATTACCAGACTTATAAACGTGTGTTCTTAACATTTACTATTCCAGAAATATGACGTTTAATTTCTACTTAATTTCAAGCCTACAGTTTTATCGCCTGTTTGACAAGGTCACATGTCAGTTCACAACATCCGAACAAGAGGAACCATATGAGTATACAACGTAATGTATCCATGCTAAGCCTAGTAATAAAGTCACAAGCTGAATCGATGCCAGTAAGTGTTCATTCAGAATGTCAAGACATCCTTCTCGGCAAACAAAGATGGAAGTATTTATCATCATAAGGTCCTACCACAATATTAAATATCGCAAGATATCTCGTGTTACCGCCCTTAGCTGGGTACTTGCTGAGGTGGTGCTAATCCTAAACTTCCTCCTTAATGCAGCTCAGGACCAACAATGTCAGTAAGTGTATGCAAGTGCTAAGGAATACCTAGTCATGTACATTAGAGTATAAAAATGCCTGAATATCCAGTAAATCACAACAAATTTGCTTAGGTAACACTGTCTTACTAATAAATATAATTGTGTAGTTTTGTTTTAAAGATTTTTAGGTTTTAAACAACAAAACATTTCCGGAACTGTCAATAGCTCAGTTAGCAGCAATTCAAATAGTGATATTATAACGTGTGCTGAAAGTTGAATTTTTTTAAAAGCTTAACATTACCATCCTTTTTTAAACATTACATTACATTAATCTTGATTTATGAGAATTTCTGACTCAGTATGATCACACCAAAAAAATGACAAAAACAAAAACACTCCTATACAATTACATGTCTGTATAACCTTAATTTACAAACTGCAGATGTGTAGGAAACCAGTTCCTATTATCACATCCTTCCTTGCCCCATCAGCATACTATTAACTTTACCCACTGAGGTTGAATAATTTCTTAAAATAACGCTTTGAATGTGTTTCACTTGTTCACTCACATAACTTTCTCTTTAAAAAATGTTACCATTTCTTCCAGTAGTATACTCAATATTTTGACTGAAAAACTGTCTAAACAGCAACATTTTGCACCTCAATCATATAATTTTCCCGGGGGAGGACCCCCGGACCCAGCCTACGTTTGGAGTGTAAACATTCCGGTGACATGTAAAAATTTACCCTCCCCCTCAAAGTCAAGACATGATCGAGTCTTTCCTGCACCCCCATTTTTGGAACCCAGGCTATGCCTATATCCACTAGTTACTCTCACTTTATCTCAGAAATATCTGAATGGATACTAAATTTATTAGTACTAATTATTCTGATGCAATTTACTTTACCAATGACTGTCTTGGCTTCTGGGCCGTGGGAAGCAATGTCTGGTTAGTTGTGGTGACAGACGTTTCGCCAGACATTTCAGTTGGCATCTTCAGGGTCTCAACGCGACTGAGAGATGTCTTCAGACCTTAAAGATACCACTGGAAATGTTCATGGAAACCGTTACCACAACCAACCAGACGCAACTCAAGCCTGGAAACCAAGACCGTCATGAAAACTGCCGCGAAAGCCTACACACCTCTAACTTTACCAATGTTAACCACTACTTCAGAAACAGTTACTTCTTAAATGAAAGCTACTGAGATCCATTACCCTATTACTGTACTTAACTTTCTTCACATAACTGAAGCACAGTATCAGGTATACTTTTATCTTGCAGTCACCTCCTACCAGGAGACATTTACATGTTTGACAGGGCCCACGCAACAATAGAGGCAACACCTTAGAGCACCAAGGACACAGAGGCGGTAGGGCGGTTGACAGGAGACCTAACCCTTCACTATTCAATAACATAAAATCAATAGAAATAGTATTTTGTAGGAATTTGTACTTGTCTATCGTACTACTTGACATTATGATAGTTTGAGAAAGGTACATTTCTGTTTCTTATTTCATAAGCAAGAAGTATCAATTGACTGGTAATGAGGATGTTTCCACATTTGCCAATTTTTGCTAGCAATCCCAGCTATTGCATATATTGTAGTGTCAAAAGTACCTATTCATTACGGGTGTCCGATTCTAGTAGTACGTGCCAGTAGCCTAAATTTACTAGTAGTTTAGCATCATTGCGTTTAATGGTTCTGGCACTTGAGTACATAGTTTATATTTCTGGTAATTAGAGTACTTTATTACCGTAAGGTTTTATCTAATGTGTTTGGAAAGTATTAAAGATACTAAATTTAAAAACTTTTTGAGTCCTTTCTTTCAGCAAGCAGCAAAAGAACAAGAGGTAAGTAAGACAGAAAAAAGAAAGAGAGGCGAGGTGCCATCAGGTTATGTGCCTAGGGCCCCAAATTACCTTGCACCGGCCCTGATGTTTGAGGCACAGAAGTACGTAATGAGGTGAGACTGATGTAATCATACATAGCGCCCCATTATTCCTCCTATGCACAAGGTGTTTAATTGGCATGCACTGTCTTGAAGAAACAGGTTTCAAGTGGTGACTCTATTATAATATTGCTGGGAAATCTGTACCAAAATTAATTTAAGAAACCTCAATTAGTTTTCTATCTGCATGTATAGTAAAGTTTTTGATATAGCTGTGCGAAAAGGCTACTAGCCATGTTCGACGGCTTGAAAATAGTACAGTATTTCCAATGTGCGGAATGTTCTGAAATGTACTTCTTCATAGATAGGTAAGTAAATATTTACTACAATTTTCACAAATACCGGTAAATGCTGATTTCTAGTTCAACAGCAATGTAAACGGGCCCTTTGCCAAGCCAACTTCTTCACTGAAATTTCATCAACCTACCATACTTACTTATTTTTATGACTTCAAAAATTCCTACGACTATTTCCAAACTATGTTCTCAACTCTACTTCCCGATTTGAGAGCATTAAGAAGGTGAAGTATAACTATAAAATTACATGCTCTGAATTAGGAAGATAACCATCCCAGAGGCACAAAGTTCACTTTACTTTTCATTACTACGTCCTCTAAATCTATGTGTATGTACAGTATTTTCTAATTTGTAATTTTTATCGAGAACCTTCCCACTCCAAAGCATTCACAATTTTATTTTTTTTTTAAGCAAAAATATACCAATTGCTAAAAAGAAAATCATGCGGTTATATCAGTGAGAATTGCGTATTAAAAAATTTTTTAAAAATTAATCTTTCATGTCGTTTACAATCCACAGACCTCTCAAAATGATTAAATTACGTATGTACACAGACTGTAATTCTTAAAATGCTAATGTGTAGAACTACGGTTTTGTCGCGAAAAGATTTTTGCCCCACTTTGTTTCAGTGACTCACGTGCACACCGGCAGTTCTGTTTCAAGGTTATTGGCAGCGTGTCTATGTTCAGACACGTTTCTCATTTTACTGCACCAATCATAATAAGATTATTTGAGTCTGTACGTCTATAATTTGCCAAGGCCAGCGAGAGTAAAATCATCCAACCACAGACGATGTAGCAGAGCTGCAGGTGTGCACATGATGCATCGAAACCAAATGTTGCAATAATCTTTTCACCATAAAATCGCAGCTCTACTAATGTGATTGTTACAATAGAACAACAATAGAACATTTAACTCATTCATTTTGGTAATAAACTGTGAGAAACTGTTAGCAGTGTTCCAGGAAGGTACCAGCATAATCAATCGCACATATTTATGTACACCTGCAAGATTTCAGCAAGACAATGCCACTTTTCAGTGGAGTTCAAAAAATATACTTCATCTGATCTTATTCCACACACCTGTTACCCAATATATCTATACAATACTCTTCAACAATTACATACAACCATCAGTTTTAACAAATTTGTATCTAAAGCTCACAATTAACAGCAAGACATCAAATTGGTTACCACAAAACCAATTCAAGTGGTAAAAAAAAAGGTACAAAAATGTCATTACATCTTGCCAATACAAATAAAAATTTTACAGAAAAAACCATTCAAAATTCTTTGTTAGAGATTTACATATCACGCCTAATCTACCACTAATTATTTATAAAACAACTTTTTTTGCAATAGTTCAACAATATACAGTATTAGTAACACTAAATAATTTATTTACAGTATCACAATTATGTAAAATACATTACAAATGTTTGTCGTGTCACCACCATGAAAATGACAGAAAATGGTTTATATACAGCATTATATTATTTCGTTCCGACAATACAATAAAGGAACAAACAACAGAGAGCATTTATTGAGACACTGCAGCTAACAACAACGCAACTTTCAAAGAGAAATACCAATATAATACGACGTTTAACTACAGGTTTAAACATCTAATAAAAACATTCTTAAATAGCTTTTTTTTTTTGAGAGGAAGAAAATAATTATAACTCATGTAATTTCTGTGTAAATCATAAAAAGTAATTTATAAAACAAAGAACTGAAGGGTAAAACAAGAATACAACCTATCACATTACTTGCAAACAAACAGTACCAGGTGAATAAAACCAATAAAAGAAGGTATTCATAGTATAGAGTGCAATGGAGTTAAAAAACAAAGAATAAGCATTACATCCTGTTAAGGACTCTAGGCAACAATAATACATAATTACCATTACTCAGGGTGACTACAGAGTTTGTGTCAAAAAATTCCCTGACATTTCCCTAAAATATGTTACTGTTAGAAATTAAATTTTTTTTTCTGAACAATATTTAACCAGAACTCAGATCCTAATGTACATTAAATCTGATTTTAATATGCCTTAAATTAAATCATAACATTATTCACCAAATGATTCCGTGTGATGAAATCAAGGAACTCGTCACAAGTACAGAATTTGATGCTGTACATACTTGTGTTAACAAATACCAGTTTCACAAAACCAGTAAAATGTCAAAACAATGCTATTGTTAGGAACCTCATTTATCGTTCTAAGCTGCTATAGATGCTGTCGTTTATTGCACTTTTCCCCAATGCAAGAAAGCTGAAGTTATTGCTATTGACATTGAGTAACTTACATTTTATTTTTAGGTTATTTGAGTATAGAATAAGTAACTAATTGAGTATTACTACTAATTATTTAAACCAGTAAAAAAACCAGAAAATAAATATTTTAAGTGGCACAAAGTAACCCTGCCTGATGGTAATAGTATGTAGTTGTACGTAATTTGTATTCCTTGTGATTTAGTTCTCTTGTATGTCTATGAACATTACTGTATTTTGGTTCACCTGGTGCACTTTGTTTTTATGTTGCGTAACTTGTTTTCTTCATGCCAGAGCTGTTTTACATATAATACTTTGCTTCGGTACACATATCATAACCTCATTAAATTTTCAACTACAATAACAAGTATTGATAAATTCCAACCACTATACCAAGCATTACATAAATGCGGCTTCATTCTGTCACACACAGCCAGTGGTCACGTAAATTTTCTTTCAACATAATTTCAAGATACATGGAGAAACAGAATTCTGTACACCATCCACCAAAATATGGACAAATGTGGTAATATCAAAGTTGTACCATTTTAATGCAAATTACTACATGTTATGCAGACTTAAAAAAAATTCTTTCACGTTGCCCAATTCAACATTTTGCATCTACCTTTACAAAATTAGTATTTACTAATAATAATTTTTTTTCTCTCCCGAGGACACACTAGCGTGGCCCAGGTCCTGACCCCAGATTAATTTTTACATGTTTATTTTACAATATGCAAGTTTCAATTTTATTTGTCAATTATAATGTAGGCCTCATGGTCATTCTAACAATGGTGTCCGAGAGTTTTTTAAGAACAGTTTATTAAGAACATTATTTGTTAAATACCAGCACGTCAGTGGAAATTAATTTGTATTTAAAATAATCAATTTGAATAGCTGTGAACTAATTCTTTTTAAAATAAGTCACATTTAATTTGGCAATTATAATTTAATCATTTAACAGTAAGAATAACAGTTTGCTTATTTATGTTCATATTATTTAAAATTTAAATGTTTCTGTTTATATCTAGCAAATTTTCAATATGTACTTTTTGCTTAAATTGTTTGCATTTGAATTTTCATGAAATTACATGTGTGTGTTCATTGTTAAAGCTTGGAGTGTGAAAAGGACAAAGATATCAATCTAAATTTAGTATTTCCAAGAAAAGTTAGAATACTTCAGTGCAAAACCGGCCTATAAACATGAACACGTTAAGAATTTGCCGCGATATTTGGTTGCTACCAATAAGATCACAGACTATTGCTGATTGGCAGTGTCAAATTTAAATTTAATGTTTCTTTCACCTAGCAAGAAGATTAATAGTAAATATATGTGTATATCATTGATTTGGAAACTAAAATGTTAATGTTTATAATTATGTGGAGACATCACGAATTCAAAAAGTTCTTTTAGTTATGTAAAAACATAATATTTTAAGTTGTTTCCTTCGCGGCACCACTGACTGGCAACGTGGGTAGCTTGTGCGCGAAGGGCAGCTTTGTCTTGTTCAAGATGGCAGCAGAGAAGGTCGTGCGGGAGTGGCGTGACTATGGGGACAGAACCTATAGGGTTCTGCTGGTAAAATGCCGCGAGCGGGTGGTTCTGCAACTTTAGTATTGACTTTCATTTTTTTTGTCTACGTGATGGGGGTTTTTTGTGGTTAAGAGAAACTGATAGATTCGGTGATCATCGGCATATAGTTTGTAAAATTTAATTTTTTCTTCTGTTTGCTCAAAAAGGCGCTTCCCTGCAGTCAGAATTTAAGTATTGTATAAATTTGGAACGGAATTTCGTTTAATAAACGCCAACATTTTGTGAAAGTTCTGCTGATTCATTCCTTGTCTCGTGCTACGTTGTGAGAACCCATGCCTTTTGTGTTGACGTCGCTGAGCTAATCGTGGACGTGTAGCAGTATGATTAGCCGCGCCACATTTTTGTCTGCCCAAAATGTGACCTGTCACAACACGAAGACAAATACAGTACTCAGGATTTATGTATTCTAGAAACCCAAAATTATTTGCAGCCGTTTCTACTAACATGATCAATAAAACGTGTTCACGTGACTGAACACACCTACCTCACTCCAGCAGAACTATCTTACTTAATGACGCACACTTACTGCAACCATATATTCAACAAGCAGTTATGAGATGTGACCACAAATATTACTTAATGTTTCCACAATGTTTTAAAACTATGTATCACTTTTATTAAAAATTCTAAATAATATTTTCAAAAATGCGCAAACACACATGAGCAACCAGTATCAATGCATGTGCTTATGCAAACAATACTCATGCTCCCATTGCAGCAAATGTGAAATTCTCATGGTAAATATGATAATCATAGTAATAAATATATGGCATACATCAACATTATCACTGCAAATGAAATATTTCCACTGTAAATACAAATTTTCCACAGCAATGAAATATTTCCATAGCAAAAAATATTCCAGGAAACGCTTCTAATACAAGTTTGTTGGCCTTTCGGCATGGAATGGACAGCATCTAACACGTCTTCTTCCTCCCGCCATGACGCCCCAACTAATAACCTCCCAGGCGAACACACTGACTTGCTCAGCTGAGCGGAGCAGTGATACATCAGGATCTAACTTAAGTAAAACTGGTCAACTGACATAACGTTATATATACATATATAAATGTGTAACATAGTTACTGACAAATTTGCAAAGCATTCTGTTCCACAATACCAGCTAAATACTCATTGGTTTATTAATTAGGGATGTGCAGTGTTATCAATCTGCCACGGATCACCACCTTTGCGAAGTTCTTTTGCTTGCAAACGGCACTACCACCCACGTATATCGAGAAACGCCCAGCAGAACTCACCGCATTCCAGCACGTCCCTGTACGTGCCTCGAAGCGGGTGAACTCTGACCTGCCTGCCAGATAAATCTATCACAACACAAGCTAGCTCAGAGCTCACTTGAAATTTTAAAAGTCAGCACTTCTCTGTATGTGCTTCCAAGCAAGTGACCTCAGACCAGCTTGCCAGACAAATCCTATTCCAGCAGAAGCAAGCTAAGAGGCTACTTGAAATTTTCAAAAACCAAACAATGCAAAATACAAAACAAATTAGCTCAGAGCTCACTTGAAATTTTAAAAGTCAGCACTTCTCTGTATGTGCTTCCAAGCAAGTGACCTCAGACCAGCTTGCCAGACAAATCCTATTCCAGCAGAAGCAAGCTAAGAGGCTACTTGAAATTTTCAAAAACCAAACAATGCAAAATACAAAACAAATTTACTTAGAAAGGTTGCTTGAAATTAAATTAGCTTTAAAACAAGTCCAAACACAACATGAATCAGATATAATTGAGATGTAAAATTTAATACTTTTCTCTTGCCTTAACAGTTAAATTTTAAATTTTGAATAAATTTTAATGTTAATTTCTCTACTACCATCCCCAATTAATATGTTGGATCCCACCGTATACATCCTTATCCCTGGTTAAGTTGGCCTACCTAAACTGTTCTAAACAATAAAAAACATAATAAGACAAAAAAATTGAAATTACTATGTAACAAGCAGCCAAGTAAGTGCTAGGTGCCAGAGCATGTCACAGTATATGTAAGTAGTAAATTATTTTCTATCATGTTTTGACGGTTGGAAATCTTGTTTCATCTACTTAACCAACAGAATATAACAAAATGTGTGTTTTAATACTAATTAGTATTAAAATTGTTCTGGCCTTACCAATTCATAGGAAAAATATTTTTTCCTCTACATAGAAGTGACAAGGTAAGGGTGGTTTTATTTTCGGGTAAATACTGTAAATGTTAACTATGCACAGCAAACTGGTCGCCAAAATTGAAACAAATTGTGGTATATACATCGTAAACGTGGTACCCAGTGTGATGCATACACGTAACGTGCTAGTTGAGATAAAACCTAACTCGAGCTAGCCATGTGACTACAACAGAAGAGCAAGCAGTTACAGTTAAAACTACCACCCTGCAGGAGCTGTCCCATGTCTGCTTGTAAACCCACCACAGACCAGGGTGCAGGCAGTGGAGGGTGCATGCTCTTCCATCCCACTCCCACCCCACCCACATTCATGCGTAGCCAAAAGCATGTATGCTTCTACCCACATATGCACTGCCACAGTGCACAAGTACAGCGATCTCTCAGTTTAAGGTCTTCCAGTTTAACAATTATTCCACTTTAACAACTGTATTTTTTAGTCCTATCTACAGTCCCAACACACGTTTATCATTCAGTTTAAAAACTCCAATTTAAAGATTATTTTTTTCAATCCCTTGAGAGTCGTTAAACCGAGAGATAACTGTAGTACTTACAGATAGTACTCGTTGATATAACACACACAAGAAAGGACGAACACATTTTCCGCGGAAACGCAGAGGTTTGCGACATTTTGCCAGCCGGGCCGGCTTCTTCAGGCGGGAGTGGAGGCACACTGACGTCTACTGTTCAGCGGAGGTTGGCAATCAGTGCACCTAGCGGCCAGAGGACACACTAGGCGTGGCAGAAAGTTGAAAGTGGGAAGAGAGTATCTGATATTGAGGCCAGGTGGCTGTCGATTTGGTGATGTATTGGTGAGCCAGTTCCCAGTGTCTCAACTCAGCACTGTTGTTCTGCTGAGGTAAGGGCTCTCACCACTCTGGTAGCGTAGCAAGAGTCAAAACTGGATTGATGTGATGCAGCATGTGCTGCAACTGGCTTTTCATGTGGGTCAACAAACACCCCAGCTAAGGCTTTTTTCGCATCAGCTCTGTGGCCATTCATCCTTTGTCTAAGGATGTTGGTGGTCAGGCCAATATACTCTGCATTGCATTGAGTGCACTGTAGCCGATAGACGAGGTTTTCCGTAGCACAGTTGTAACTGCCCTGTATGGGGTATGTTTGGTTAGTTAGTCTGCTATTGAATGATGTTGAGAGATGATTTATGTCACAAGAGCCACAGCGTGGCCTCTTGCAGGGATGGGAGCCTCTGGGGGTGGTGACACTATTAGATGTCGTGTTGGATGGCAGTTTGGGGCGAACCAATTTGTTGCTGAGGTTGAGGGGGGAGGGTAGTTTAAAGACCAATCTGGGTGGTTTATTGAAAGGTTGTGGGCGAGTGGTGAGGAGGTAAGAATTTTGTGGCAACAGTTGAGGTTAGTTCCGAGTTTTTCCAGACCCTCATGATAGGGGACAACCAGAGGGATATCAGAGTTAGCAAGTTTCTTATGCGTGTTGGTCGAGGTTGCACGCTGTATCTGGTTGTAGACTAGTGGTTTGGGGTAACTCCTATCAATGAAGGCTTGTGCTTTTGATTCACATAGCTTGTTTAGGTCGGTCTGCGTGGAACAGATGTGTTTGGCTCGGGTGGCAAGACTATTTCTTGGCATGGAACGGGTGGAAGCTGTCAGAGTGGAGGTATTGAAGGCTGTAGGTAGGTTTGGTGTGAACACCAGTTTCAATTTTGCCATTGTGTAGAGACAGTTCTACATCAAGAAATACTGCACGTGACAGAGTAGTTCCAGGTGAATTTCAGTGGGCTACGTGAATTGAGGTTGTTTAGAAAATCAAGGAGGCTGTCTTCGGTGGAGTTCCAAATCATAAAAAAATTAAAATGTCATCTATGAAACGCATCCAGCAGTGTGGGCGAACAGGCCGACGGTTTAGGAAGTTCTGCTTGAGTTTGCCCATAAACAGGTTGGCATTAAATTATATTTCATTTCTGAATTTCCTATTTCATATACCGTATTTACTCGTGTACCCGCCCCGCCCATGTAAACGCCCCATCCTAAATTCCCCATCCTAAATTTGAAAGAGTGTGAAACGAAAAAAATTAAAAAAGGTATTTATTTTCCCAATTTAATATGAAGGCAGCGCAGCATGCGCGCAAGCAGTCCGCCACATCTGTGCGCAGCGTCTGTCTGAGCACCCGGCAATACGGAGAGCTGGAGTGAGTGTCTGTGGTGTGTACGTGTACCGAATGGGTGCGAAGAAGGATGGCGTGTGAAGGGAGAAGAGAATTGGGCGGAGTTTCAACAAGCGCTTTGGTTGGCTGTGGCTTCCTGCGTGCGTGCCGGACGAAAGAAAGAATAGAAAGAAAAGGCAAGCAAGGCAATGACCTTCGGAGTCTCAGCCCACGTGGCAGCCACAGTGTTGCCAGTCTTCACGTGCGCGGGCGGCCTTTACACTAGTCACTTTGTTGTTTCTTAAGCGTGATGGTTGCGTCCAACTTGAGTGGAGAAATGGGCGGAAATAAATGTAGTTACACTGTCGAGTTCAAGCTTAAGGTAATAAATTACACTGCAGAAAATGGGAAACGCGTTGCCGCCAGAAAATGTATCGTATCATTTTAACTTTTTAATCTACAAAGTGCAAGTGCGTGCGCACCAGAGAACATTTTTTTCCCCTTATCTCTCTTCTCCTCTTCCCTCTCCACTCCATGTAGAATGTAGAAGGTTTACTCATCGCCCGACGCGTCTTTGTTCAGCGCTTCCCAGCTTGGCCTGACGGCAAGCACGGGACTTGGTTTAAAAATAGAACATTGTCAATATTATTTATTTTCTTGCTTCCTTGAAAATTTACAGTCTTGGATGGTTTATTTCACAAACTGAATGTAGTTCTGATCTACCATTTAACAATTTTGCTCTGAAAATAACCCAAAAAAAAAAAAAATTTTTAAATTGCGTGTAAACGCCCCACCCCTATTTTCAAATTAAAAATTAGTGAAAAAATGTGGGGCGTTTACACGAGTAAATACGGTACATAGTAAACAATAATGCCCGTTACAACTTTTCTGTTGGGGTACAAAAAATTTCTACCTTGTACTGTACATGGGAGAAAGTGCCAGGCTAATTTTCTCTTAAAACAACCTGTTTGACAATCAAAGAAGGTTATGTATCAAAGGTGCCACCTACCTGTGAGTTTTGGCATGAGATAGAATAAAGATTTATATGATACACAATATTAGGTAGGCCTCAGTCACTTCAATGTACTGTAGTAACACTTTTGGAAAATAAAAACATTTTCTGCACTCAGATGAGGAAAAAGTTGCTACAGAAACCAAAATTAATTAAAAAAAATGTATGAGTGTATTTTCAAGATTTATTTGAAGATTAAAAGTAGTAATTAAACACAATTTTCAGGGAATTGAGAAAATTGCCTACAGAAACATGTACTGTACTGCAATAAGTCGGCCACACCGAGATGAACACAATAGTCGGTTGTGGCATATACATAAGTTCAACCCCCGTCTAATTAAATTTATGCATTCAAATCCGTATCTTTGGACTTGTCAGGGCTCTGGGATAGACAGTGACCTTAAGCAGGACAATTTTATGAATATGAATACTATTAACTGACTTCTACTATGTATATTATTTTTCCTCCCACTCTTGTTTAGATTATCTGGATACTCCAACTGGCGATTTGCAGATAGCAGGTCTTGTCTGTATAGGGAAATACTTTTAAATTAATTTTCACAAAACAAAAAGAAATCTATGCACACCAAACCTTAACTAAAAATACAAAACAATGTTATCCACACTATCTCCCCTGCTCGGTTCAATACAGTTTTATAATGATGAATCATATATTACCAGTTCATTATGGGAACTGCCAAAATACAGCAAGCCTTATAATACCCAGATTACAACCTTGATTCTACAATGTAAGATCACAAAGAACTTAACATGGGCATGTTCATTTAAGACTGTGCAGTTCAATCTGAAAATAATTTCTGGTTCGAAAAGACAAATTTTGCATTTTAGCTTACTTGTAATCTGCACACATACACTACTTCCATTAGAAAATATTACCTGAAATCAAATAGTAAAGCAAAAACTGTATTTAATTGGTGACTAATGTTAAGTCTGAAACCAACTTGATTAAGTAAAATAAATTCAAAAACCAAACATTATATTAGGAGGTCATTGTAATCCTTTTTTGCTACAAGGTGCAGGATTAATGTATTCCATGGATGATGTTCAATTTGGACAACAAAATCACTGCATAAAATTATGTAGTAAATTTCTGAGAAACTAAATATATTTTATCATTTAGAAATCTTACAAGACACTTCATAACATGATAAACAGGTAAACGACAACTTAAACAATTCTACATAACTCACTATCTGTAAAGCTAGTAATTCGGTTTAACACAGAACATTTAAAACACAAAACACACAGCTTAATTTTTCGCACTGTACACAATACACATGCTGATTAAGAAGGCATGATACATAAACTTTTACATCGTTGATTTAAATCTGCAAGTTTTAATAAGCCAGTACATAAAAACAAAAAAGAGCAATCCTAAGAAATACTTTTTACCATCGCAACTTTATGAACAAACATTTCAACAGGGAAACGTATTTCAGGTGAACAGTTACAGACGCCAAATTTAAGGACTTTTAATTTTGGCAAAAGAGATTTTGTATGTTAAAGAAATGTGTCACTCTAGCCAAATATTTAATCCTAAAATTATGAAAATATTACATCTAGGATTGTCCTTTCTTTTATTTTTCTGTACTGACTTAGAGAAACCTGTTGATAATAGATTTTATTTTTTGTTTTAATTCATGTAACGTCTTGTATGTCTGACTGTAACTTAAACTTGTAAATGTACCTTTTATATACATAGAGCCTACATATCTTTCTTACAGAAGTAATATTAGAAGGTGTTTAAAGTTATAATACAGTAGTTATGAAAATACTTTCAATAAATAATATTTTCATCACACATTATGACCATGCACAGCATACAGACATGAAACTACATTTATATACAGGTGAAAACAGCCATACATATTATTAAAGTGTTAAAAATTACAGGTAATATGACAAACTGTCACCTTTCAATTCTGGTTTTTATAATTTAAAAAAAACTACCAGACAATTCACGGAGAAGCTATATTCACCTTTATATCACAGAAAATCCAGCCGTTGTGTTCAAGTACAAAATACTAAAAATAATACTCTGTTCTTTTTCCTTGGAAGCTGAGAGAATACTGAACAAAACGGTCAACGTAAAAATAACAGGCTTAAAACAAGTTCCTTTTCATCTCTTATCCCAATGCATTACCACTAAAAAAACTACACCAAAGGCGGGATACATTCAACATAATTAATTTTATGTTTGGGCAAGAAACCCTTGAAGGAATGTCTCAGAAAAAAAAAACATAACCACACACACATTCTAAAGTTTCACTATGATTCACACTAGCTTACATAAACACACCCAATACAAAATATTAATCCTTCACATATTTTGGCAGCAGCAGAAAAAAAAAGTACGTTTGTTCTCAATGTGAGCAAACACAAACAAAAGGCAGCATAACAGATAGCAAATTGCCTAAAAATTCTTTAAGTGCAAAAAAACAAATAGTTTCTGCATGCAACAACCATTTTTGCATGCAAAAAACTTAAAGTAATAAATCGAACATAAGTTACAAACGTACAAAAAGAGGGAAGGAGAGGGAAGCAAACTGGTGGTGGCGAGGTGGCACGCTTGGTCGTGGGTGCCGGCAACTAGCCAACAAAAGACGAGAGATTGGCCGATGCGACCGCTAGGAACTGCCGTCACTCCTCCTGCAGAGACGTCAGGCAGTTCTTGAACAACTGCACTTGAGCCTACATACAACAACCAAATCGTTATGATACTATAATTTCCACTGCGCTGTATTACATATACTATGTCTCTGTCTATGCTCACAGCTTTTACTTACTATCAGACACTGCAATACTCTTACATTACCAACAAAAACCCATTTGCATAGTACCAAGCATAAACAGTCACACAAAAAAAAACATGCAAAAATCATACACCAGATATTCATGTAAAAAACATGCACCAAACGCACAAACCAAATGCACAAAGCAAACGCGCCAAGCAAACGCGCCAAGCAAACGCGCCAAGCAAACGCGCCAAGCAAACGCGCCAAGCAAACGCGCCAAGCAAACGCGCCAAGCAAACGCGCCAAGCAAACGCACCAAGCAAACGCACCAAGCAAACGCGCCAAGCAAACGCACCAAGCAAACGCACCAAGCAAACGCACCAAGCAAACGCACCAAGCAAACGTACCAAATGCACAAAGCAAACGCACCAAGCAAACGCACCAAATGCAAAAGCAAATGCACTAAACGCAAAAGCAAATGCACTAAACGCAAAAGCAAATGCACTAAACGCAAAAGCAAATGCACTAAACGCAAAAGCAAATGCACTAAACGCAAAAGCAAATGCACTAAACGCAAAAGCAAATGCACTAAACGCACAAAGCAAATGCACTAAACGCACAAAGCAAATGCACTAAACGCACAAACTAAACGCACAAAGCAAACGCACTAAACGCACAAAGCAAACACGCTAAACGCACAAAGCAAACACACTAAACGCACAAAGCAAACACACTAAACACACAAAGAAAATGCACTATAGACAAATACAAGAACCACATTCTCACGACACTATTGTCATATGGTACTACTGCGTATCTGCCTATTCCTACTATTTCTACTTACTACATATCAGACAAGTCGACATTAAAAATTTACTTCTGTTATCTGGATTACTTAGCAGCAATACACAACCAAAAACGTTTTGAGGCGCTAAAAACTACATAGATACATAATTATTTATCCCTAGCATTGTATAGTCTGACTCATTAAACAATTACATTTTTTCACAGTTGTGTTAGCATCCATTTTACAGCTGATTAGAAAAAGCAATGTAATCCTCTACCACAGGTGATACTTGAACAAATAAAGCTGACTGGGCAAACTGTGCAGGATATGAACATGAGAAGCATTGTCCCGTAGCTTTGTGCACACATGGTAATCTTATGAACTGCCAAAAACTAATACTAAACAGCACCCAAAATAGACAATACGCACAAATGGACAGACAGCAGAATGCACTTTTGCACAAACAAAATGAGGCAGAGGCAAAAACAATTTTAACATGGAAATTGCTTTAAAATGCCAACATAATTGTTAAAAAATGGAATCTTACATGAGACAAGACTATAAAAAGCTATTTAAAACACGATAATTGAAATGTCCCTAGCATCAGCAATAAGTGCATTGTATCACAATTCAACATGTTGGTACTATATGTTACAAACCACATGTCCACTGCACAACCACAGTATTTCACTTATCCTTACTAGATACAGTATATGTCCCGACCAGGCGAACCAGTGAGAAAATTAAATCCTGACTGACTAAATTCACCTTCATAGTTTTATTACATGACAAACACACACACACTAACTGTATGGCCATCCTGTTGGTGACCTTTATGCAAGAAAACTGAGAATGTTTGGGTACTGGTCTTTTAAATTCTTCCATGCACATACAGCTTAAGAGTGGGCGTTCATATGTGCAGTCTTATTATTTATTTAATTACCAGGTATTGTCAAGACTTAAAATTTTGTCTATTTTCTACTATAAATAACTGTAAACTAAAATATTTGGTTCACATTTTAGACTGAAAAACTATTAAGTGTCAGGTTAAGCACAAGTTTACATCGCAGAGAGAAGCTGCCACAATTATAGAAGGACCACAACATACAAAGAGTTTCTTAGCCTGGTTTCCTGGTTGAACTGCTGTGTAATAAAGGGAAACTATGCAATCTGTATGCTTCTCAAACTAAAGCAGAATCTTTTTCAGTTTATGAATTCATACTGTAAAAAAAATTTTTATTACATATTAAAAATTAAAACTCCTTGAAAGGGTGAATTTCCATGTTCATCAGTGCTCCAGGACCCCTATTTCATTAAGCAGGAAGTCCTATAGCAAGAAAACTTAACAGGGTCTTGACTGCAATTGTTTCAGACAACATCCCAGAGGCAGAACACTGCTGTCCACTGTCACAAAGCCCTTGCCTACCCCTTACGCTTGTCCAGCACTATTAGGTAAACATGTCAACTACGTAGTCCCACATTTGTAAGAATAACACCTCGTTCCTGAACATTTTAACTGAAAACTTCACTTTTCCATTACCAACAATGTTTGTTCCAGCTCACTTCATAAAAGTGTAAATTTAGTTCTGTATACTTTGGTCTGATATAAACAATGCAATGAATGCTTGTGAAAAAAGTAAGACTGATTAGCTTAACAATTTCAAGTAACAGGATTTAGGGTGTTGTGAGAATCAATCCCTCAATAAAAAGTTCCATTCTGGTCAAGTTTCAATCAGTATGTTTCCAACAGAAATGTTGACGAGCCCACACATGCAGCTATACACAAGGCAGACCCAGGAGTTTGGAAGCACTACTAGCAAAGCTGTTCCTCATATCATTATCAGCACCACAGTAAATAAGTAAACAGGTTAAAATATATATATATATTGTTGCGTGCCATGTTCCTGGAGGCCAGTGGTCGGCGGCTGTTTCGTAACACCTTGAGGGCTGGCCGATGATTCAAAGCCCGGGTGGCTCATAGTGGGAATCCCGCTGAACCTACGTCATAGATACCTGTCCCAACTGCGTCTTAACCCTTCGAGGGCGGCGGACGTGACTACTAGCACATCCGAAACATGAT